>JAWZTI010001790.1:0-11339 GCA_039880955.1 Chlamydomonas urium | reverse complement strand
ACTCTTAACCCTAAACCCTAAACCCTAAACCCTAAACCCTTAAACCTAAACCCTTAAACCTAAACCCTAAACCCTAAACCCTAACCTTCGCAATGCGCCTCTCCATGGCCAGGCACTTGCGCAACCTTGCAATCTCAGTGCGCACTCGCCCCTCCTCATTGGGCAAGACCAGTAGCGGACAGATTAAGAAGAAGAGAGCAGCAGGCAAGGGGCACTAGACATGAGGATAGCAGCAGGCGTGTGACAGAGCTGCTAGGCCCATGCAGCCAAGTGCCACATATCCTGGCTTGGGGTCTGCAAGCGAATATTCAACATATGCAGCACAGCATGCATCCTGAGTCTTTTGCTTGTTCTACATCAAGCTGTCGCGTGCGTGCTGCGCAACAGGGCACGACACTGCTGTTCTGTAGGTGCAGCGCTCCACCTGAGTGTGGCAACGCGCAGTGCAGCGCCTTAGGCTGGCATGCACCATGCTGCGAAACTGCGTATCATGAGCCAGTCACAGGCCAAAACGGAAAACATAGGCCAAAGAGTGCAGCTTTCACAGCCATATCTGCACCATGCGCACGTCAGCAATCAAAGACATGCTTCATTGTGTTTGCTTCTCACATGGCACTGCCACGGACAAATACTTGCTCACTATCGCGGCTTGCACCTCGCCTATGTCTCTGCTGCCTGATAGCAGCTCCAGCCACTCTGCCGATGGCGTTGAAGCAGGGTCTGTCTGCAGTAAAAGTCTGCGCAGCTTTCGGCCTTGTTGGAGGTTGAGCGCATTGGCTGCCATGCCGGAGGCTTCCATTGCCATACAGGCAGTGTGCCAGGCAGACACATATCCCCAGGCCTGGCCTTGAGCGTCAGCCACGCGCAGTAGCGATCGTGCCTGAGCAAGAGTGAGCGTGCATCCACAGATGGTGAGCAAAGACACCTTACCTGCTGGCATGGCAAGGCCGACAAGCATACATGCAACTTTCCTGGCGCACACCTGCTGGGTGGTAAATGCAGCCGATGGTAGGCCAGGTATGAAATCGCTGCACAGCTGTGCCCACAGCTGCTGTGCGCTGCCATCACCCTGCAGCGGGTTGCCTGGCTGCGCCCTTGCAGGGCGCAAAAGCAGCAGCTGATCCAACAACATCGTCAGCACCTACGCAAAAGCGGCACAGAGCGCGTAAAGACATGTTGTGGTCCAACTCGCTCTGTGAACTGGATGCCCTCCTATGTGCGCTTGCCTGCAATTGGAACTTGACAGGACAGTAGACAGTCTCCCGCATGGCCTGCGCTACCGCAGCAACGTCAGCGCCTGCACACAGCAACAACAGCAGATGTTGCAGCTACACATGTGCTGCAGCATGAGTGCTGTACATAACAGCATCCAAGCGCTGGTACTTACCTTGCGGCAGCAGGTGAGCCAGCACCGACGGCTGCATGGCCAGCAACTCAAACAGTGTGGAGGGCACTTCCAGAACTTCCAGGGGGAGCTCAGCGGCGCTGGGCCATGCGAACGCTGGCTGCAACCCACTGGCTCCCTGTTGCGGCCTGTTCTGCTGACTGGCCTGCCGCTGAGCACTGGCTGTGAGCAGGTAGTGCAGCCCGTGGCCCACCTCGTGGCACAGCTCATATAGAGCTGCAGCTGTCCGGTTCAATGACTCCCCCTCAACCAAAGCCATGTTCAAGCCATCGCTTTGCAGCTGACTTTGAACAGGCCAGTGCAGGCCCACCAGAACCGCCGGCAGTGTGTCCTGCCCTGTCTGGCTGCTGCTGCATGCGCCCTGTCCCCCTGCATTGCCTCGCTCCCCTGCGCCTGGGCACGCCACGCTGTCCCCGCAGCTGGTCGCCGACGCTGCCATTGCTGCTGCCGCCGCACCGCCAAAGGGTGAGCAGCCCCTTGTCAAGAAGCGCGTGCCAAACCCACCTTGGGGGCACAACACCAGCTGTCCAACACAGCCATGCCCCTCAACCTCAACATCACACACCTGCACAGGGGTGCGATAGCTGCAACCAGCATGGCTGTCGTTGCTGGTGCTGCGAGAAAGGCGCAGCAACAATTGCTGCAGGGGCTTGTGTGCGTTACCCTCCGCCCCTGCGCAAGCCTCACTGCTTTCTATCTGTGAGGGCGCGTGCTGCTGCGCAGACAGGGTGATGCCCATGGTGCGCTGCAAGTAGGTGGACAGCCCCTCCAACACTTGCGGCAGTGATGGCAAGCAGTTGACTGCAGTGGCAGTGCACATCTCATGCTGTGGAGTGGGTTGGTTGTCAGGCTGCTCTGCTGGCTGGTGCTGCTGCATAGGTGACGGGTGCTCCCGCACCTTGCTCAGTCCTTGCTGTGAGCACCATTCAATGTCCCATGGCTGCACAGCCTGGCCAGCCAACACCTGGTGCTGCCACAGCTCTAGGCGCGCCTGGGCCAAGGGCTGCACTGCATGTGCGAGGCTGAGCAGCAGGGAGGCAGTCACCCTGGGGCTGCCAGACACGCTGCCCATGTGGGACAGCTCTGCAAAGCAACGCAGGTCGTAGCACAGCGCAATACGTCTGTGGGGTAGGGAAGCAAGGAAGAGCATGAGGTCACCCCATGGCCTTGGGCAGCGCACACATATGCAGCAGAGTCCACATGCGTCGCACCTTCTCACGTCAGCCGCGCAGTCTAGGCACTGCAAAGCAGCTGAGCATCGCGCCTCAACTGCCAGTTCGTAGGCCTGGCGCCTGACGCTGCCATCCGGGTGCCAGCGCAGCAGTTGTGAAGTGGTCGGGAGGTCCAGCAGCAGTGAAAAGGCATGTGAGTGCTGTCCTGCAGGGCCTCCAGGCATTCTGCTGCTGCCTTGCTGTTGCCTTAGCAGCCAAGTGAGCACGCTGTCTGCTACTAGCTCCTCTTGCTCCAGCTCAACCTCCGGACACAGCTCGTCTCCGAACACAATTTGCTGCAACAACCGCAGAATCTCCTCCTCCTCGTTCCTGCAGACAAGTACACACTGATCTTCAGCGACCTTGCATGAAACGCACACACGCACGCACGCACCTAAACCCTAAACCTCATCCAACACAGCCCACATCTGAAACACCTGCAGCTTAACAACACGCACCAAAGGTTGCGCAGGTGCTGCAGCTTGTCCTCGCGGCCAAGGGCGACAGAGTAAGAAGCGCCACCTTCATCTGGATGGTAACCCTGCCGGCGCAAGTCGGCCAGCAGCAGGCGCAATCGCTCAGCAGCTGCTGGCACCTGTTGTGGCTGATCCGCTTCCCGAAGCACTTGCTGATATACTGCCTGGCTGCCCACTGTGGCCTGTACTGCAGCCCCTGCCTCCACAAGCACTCGGGCGCAGGCCTTGCGCAGCAGCAGGTCCAACGCGGCATGTGGCGTGGGGGCCTCGGCTGCTGTGCCTTGATGCGCTGTCCAGCTGTCATGATCAGACTGATAGCTTGGCTGCATGGGTGATTCAGGCAACAGCATCTTCACGCTCGTCGCCATGCCCGCTAGCTCTGCTGCCACTGAAAAGAGGCTGCACAGCCGAGCACTTGTTTCTGCATTGCCTGTTGTTGCACAAAAGCAGCATGCAACACATGGTTGCGCATCACATTTCCATTTCCAAACAGGTTTCCATCGCACTGTCCCACCTCCAGATGGAGCGTGCTCGAAAGACTCCTGCAGCTCCTGCATGGCCGGCATCAGCCGCTGCGTGTGCGTTTGAAGCACCGCCAGCGCTGCCTCCTCAAACCCACTACCTGCCACCGGGCCAGACTGCAGCGCGGTCGCCTGCTCTTGCGCCACGCTGCTCCATCGTTTGCAGCATGACCTGGGACGTGGCTGTGCTGCACGCGGCCGATATGGTACCCATCGTCTGCAGGCAGGGGCGATGCTGGCTCTGCTGCCACAATGCATTGCAGCAGAACGCAACTGTGCAGCGCGCTGGTGGTTTACAAGAGTTACAGAAACCAAGTCCTGACTGTCCGTCATTTTTTGAATCATTGAACACCAAGTGATGCCCATCAACAGCAGCAGTGGAGATCACCAACAAGAGTGATCATATCCACCGTTGCTTGAGCTATGAATCGTTTGAATAAAAGTACTGAACTTTCGGTGTCGGCGGCCGCGTAGACACAGGGCTATGCATGTGTGCGGTCTGCTGATCACCATCCACCTGCGACACATCGCGTGAGGCCCCTCATTTCAGCCTTTCCACAACAATTGAGCAGATCATGGCAGGGCCCCAGAAACGGCTCGCCGACAGAAGCCCTTACCTTCACCATCCCCACACGCTGGCATCGTGCCAGAGCAGCTCAGCCCACAATGCTGCCTCCATCCACCTGCTGCTGCTTTGAATCAGCCGTGATGTTGCCCCAAGACTGCGTAATCTGCAAACGTGTTTGAGAATACTACAAGCACGAAGCCCAAGCGACAAACAGGCATGCACGTCAGGCAATGGAGTGAAAGCAGGACCACGCTGCTCATCGCACAACGCCAGCAGAGCATCTGACCCACCAGGTTGGAGAAGTACGCATAAGCAGTGTAGAACAAGCTGACGATGGACAAAGAGTTGAGGCGCTGGATTTGAGGGCCAGTGCGAAACGCCGCAGACTTGACATCTGTACCTGTCCACGACACTTGTACGCCCGTGTTGCACCTGCCAGCAAGAAGTCGATTGCACGAGGAGACTCCTGCTCAGCGCAATGTGTGAGAGAAACAACACTGTCTGCTGGCAACGATGCAGTCCTTGGACTGACTTACTGGGTGAAATTGTCATTGTTGTAGTTACAAGCGTACGACGGCACGCCAACGCCTGAGCAGGTGCAGTTTTGAAGCGCTGTGACGCATGACAGGACGTTGGCATCGACGGGCTGTTTGATGCATAGGTTGGAACTCGCCCCGCCGCATGCGTCGCAGTTTGTGCCCCACCACTGCAGATACTGTAGGTTGCCTTTATCTGCATGTACATCAGCAGTGCACAACACGCTCAGGCCAACCGCTGACAGGCAGAAATTCCAGAAACCGCCACCCATGCACTCGAGCTTACCAAAATTGGCCATGAGCGATAACGTCTGAACAAATCCTACGCCCCCCTGCGACACGTCCCTGTTGCCATGGGTGAAATTGGGCGAAGCGCTGGCTGCATAGACAGCGTCCGACCAAATGTAGTCTCTGCAGCGTAAAAGGCAGATGTAGAAATTCATAGCATGGATTGCTGGCAGCCAGCAGCACGTGCTGTATTTGCTTTGCACATGCTCTCGGGCTTCGATGACTCAGCACCCTTCTCACCTGAACACCACCATCACCATCGTTTGAGGTTTGTCTGCAGGCACTGCTGTCATGGGCAGCACAATATTGGAGTAGGGCACATTGAGCAGCTGCAGCCGATCGACTCGTGTGCTGAACACAGCCCAGCGTGGCTGATAAGGACCGGTGAAGTTGCTTATCTGCGTGGGTGCCAAATGCAAATGGCACATTTGAAATGTAAGGCCAGTGGCATTGTGGTCACTTGCGCAGCTTGACATGAATTAGGGTCTGCTCACCAACAGCTGTGTGATGTTTTCTGAGCAGTAGCCACGGAATCTGACACCAGGGTTGCTAGCTGTGGCTGCAGTGTTAATGTTGTTAATCCACACGTTCAATGCTGTGGCATTCTGCCCCGGAAAGAGCAACAGTCCCAATGTGAAGGAGTCACCCTGAACAGCATGCATGCATGTGGCATGGTGTCAGTCGCTGCAGGTCCTGTAGCAAAGCATGCGCGTTCCCGCAGGCCTGCCTCACCGTCGCCACTGGAGTTAATGGTGCGCACGGGTCCAGCACCGGCCCAGAAGCGTTCCAGGACTGTGCGCGTGCGCTGCTACACCAGGTGGCCAATTCCCACGCAATAAACAGCAAGTATATGCGCCGCGCATTCGCCCAAGCTAGCATGTTTGGGCGCTCTTTCACGGATGCGAGGGCAGGGGCCACAGGCCTTCCACCTTCCTCCCACACTTGGGTCAGCACCCCACACCAACTTCGGTCAACTCAGCGTAGACTGCGCCAGCTGAGCTGCCCCGTGCACGTCGACCATGCAGACGACGTCGCTCGTCATATTGCCGGTATCTGGCTCAGGGAAAGATGGCGGTGGAAGGCGACCACGAGGTGCGTGGTCCAAGGCAAGGCAAGACCTTGGAACAGTGTTGTCACGCTTATACAACACATGGTCTGGCTATTACCAATGCAGCCTCACCCCGCAAGGCCGCGTGCCCTGGCCACAACGGCCCCTCAACCTGCCGTGACTGCGCCAACCCACGGAACTTCTTGACCCGCGGCGGTGCCCGTGCCCTGGAGCAGCAAGTAAACCAGATGAATCATGACGCGCTGAATGCAAGTGGGCTGCACATGGGTTGTCTGCGCCCGAGGGGGGCCATCACATGATGCAGCAGCATTTACACCTGGCTTCTTCCACTGCGTAGGAGACCCGCAGGGCAAACGAGGCCTTGGCTACCGAGCTGGTCAAGATCAAAGCAAACCAACAGCAGGTGATGTTGTGCAACCAGCATGTACAGCCGCAGCTTTGTAACTTACCACATGAGGCAAGGGCCCAACGTTTGCACAGTCTGGCCCTTGCAGGAGCTGGCAGCTGTGAGCACCCAACTGGCAAAGCTGGAACTTGAGTCAAGATCTGACAAGGAGAAGATGGTGAGACATTTTGGGCAGCATGGCTGGGTTACTGTATAAAATTTGATGTCTGACAGCAACTCTCTGCTCCTTGTGATTATTGTGATGTGCGATGCTTGCTGTGTAGTCCTCACTGCGTGAGCGACTTAACCATGAGGTGCGGGTGAGGCAAGACATGGAGCTGCAGCAGCAGCAACGTCTCAGGGAGATACAGAAGCGCTTCAAGTCGGAGCATGAGGGCCGCACCAGCGCTGAAACCGAGCTGGCGCAGCTACGGGAGCAGCGCCAGGCCATGGAGCAGCAGGTGGGCTTGCTGACCAGCTGGCTGAGCTGCAAGGGCAACCGATTTTTCGACCAGGTGCCCCAGACAAGTTGTGCACATCATGTGCATCACACTGCTGTCACCCCTCGTGTGCTGGCAGGTCAGTAGCTTGGACATGGAGCGGGGGCGGTTGCAAGAGCAGCTTTTTGATGCACGCAGCAATGGGGGACGGCTCGAGGCCCAGGTAGCAGCAGATGCGGCAGTAATAGCTGAGCTGCGCAACCGCTTGTCGACCGCTGAGGCACGGCTGGAGGTGGAGCAGGCCGCAAGGGTGGAGGCGTCAGGGCGGCTGATGGCTGCCGAGGTGCAGATTGGCAGCAGCAGAGACAGGACGTCAGAGCTCTCACGAACCCTAGCTGGTAAGTGAATGCTCACAGAAAGCGTTGATTGCGTACATGGTGCATATAGCCAATAGAATCACCATCAACCAGCAAATGCTGTGGCTATATGTGTGCTCCTGCGGCACGCCCTGTTACGCAGAGACCGAATCCCGTCGTGCAACCTTGGCATCTCGCATCGACATGCTTGAGGAGGAGCGCCTGGCCACGCAGCACAACCTGACACAGGAGAGGCAGGCAATGGCTGCTGCCCGACAGGAGGCGGCTAAGCTGCAGAAGGAATTGACTGACCTGCAGGTGAAAGAGGGGAGGAAAAAAGAGGGGGGGAGTCAGATGACATCCCTGGGGCAGTAAACACGAAATGGTGCCTTTAGCAAGCTAGCTGCGGCTCTGTGCGACCAACCCTATGAGCTCCGCTGTGCTGCTTGCCCTCGCAACACATTTCTGCAGGCGGTGTCGGCAGTGGCAGCAACGCAAGCCTCTGCAGATCGGGTAGGTGTGCAGCAAAGTATGAGGTGATACTGAATTTGAGAACAACTGACGATAAGTCAACACCTGAAATGCTGCCCATCGCATGGTGACTCACTCTCAGGCTGAGCTTGAGCGCATAAGGCGAGAGCTGTCTGCGGCTTTGAGACGAGAACTTGAGGCCTTGGACGAGGCTGCAATTCACCGTGAGGCTAACCTTAGCCTTCGCGCAGAGGTGGCGGGGCTAAGGGCTGCGCATGAGACAAGCAGTCAGGCAGAGGCTGCAATCAGGTAATCAAGTGCCACTGCCAAGATTCTGGGAGCAGTGGAGGGTGTTCACACAATTTTGCTTGTCTGAAACTGGCATGCTGCATGCACAATGCGCCAGGGAGGAGCTGCGCAAGGCGCGGGAGCAGCACCAGGAGCAGCTGCAGGCGCAGGAGGAGCTGGCCAGGCGTGAGAATGCATTGCAGTTGACAGACTTTGACAGGCACCTTGGTGAGGTCCATAGCAGCGTGAGGCTTGGGCGCAGCTTGTAAAGGGCAGTGCCTGCTGCATTGAGTCAGGAACAAGTTTGATTGCAACGTGTTGCTTCGCATCCCAACTGCCTGTGTCGACACCTGTGTAGAAGCGACCAAGTCTGATCTAAAGCAGTGCCAGGCTCAGCTGAAGGAGGCACGATCTGAGACTATTCGATTGAGTCAGGAGCTGCAGCACATGCGCCACCAGGCGGACAACGTGGGGCTGGTGTATGCAGAAAGTGAAACGCTCAAGCAGCAGCTTGCGCTAGCAGAGGTGAGGTTGGGAGGGCGGGTGGGGTGCAGCAGGTGAGCAAGTGTGATTGCAGCGCATGCGCTTGCAACACCGGCGCGCCTTGAAGGACAAGACCTGACTGACCCACTGCGTTCCTGGCCGCAGTCTTCCCTGAGGCAGAAGGAGAGCGCTCTGGCTGAGGCGCTCGCTTCTCACAGTTCGCAACTTGAGATGTGGAGGGCGGAGGCTACAGAGGTGGCCACTGCAGCTTCCAAGTGGAAGCAACGCTCCCTGCTGTTGCAAGCGCAGGTGAGCAGTTGCATGTGCGATGGACAGCGCAAGGTTACAAGCTGAATTGCTTTCCCACAACATGAAGTTGTTTCTGATGCCCGGCTGCAACACCTGGCCTGCATTCGACACACAGCTGGATGCTCGGGAGCGCGACCTCTCAACAGCCAGCGAAGAAGTTGCCTCTGCACGCAGTCGATCTGCCTCCTGTCAGCAGGCAAGGGAACAGCTGCAGGAGGCTGTGCTGCAGCTGGAGTCGAAACTGGCTACTTCCACTGCCGAGGTGCAGGCACTGCGAACGCAGCTGCAGGTACGAGGACGGGCAGGGCGCCAACGGCGGGGACAGCCAAAGCACAGCCAGATGTGTGTCTGTATGACGTTGATTCAAGTTGCAAGCGCTACCAACACTGTGCCTTTGAGATTGTGCTGCTCCACAGGGTGCGCTGTCGTGTCAGCAGCTGAGTGTTCGTAAGGCGGATAGTGCTACTGCGGAGTTGGTGCAGCGAGAGACGCAGGCAGACCGCCTCGCCCTCAGACTGCAAGAGGAAAGCGCCAGGGTCACGCACCTTAGGGCGCAGGTGGCTGACCTTACGGCACAGCATGTGAAGGTAGGCATTCAGTGCAGCTGGCACATGTAAGCGCCAGTGATCAGCCATTCCGGCGTAGCCAGTGCACTGCCACTCTACGTGGCCCCTCTTCAGATTGGCCTCCTACCTGCAAATGCACAGGAGCTGGACAGCAAGAGCCGCCTGGTGGCAGAACTGACGCTGTCCTTGCAGCGCGAGGAGAGGTCAAAGGCAGCGGCACAAAAGGAGGCAGGGGCGCTGAGGGCACACCTGCAAGCAATGGAACGCGAGTTGAGCACTGCGCAGGCAAGTGCCAAAACGATGCCCTAAGTTGCCGGCAGCGTGCACCAAACACTTGAAGTCTGATCGATCCTCTGCTCCCTGGCCCTGCTCGCACCAACAGGCTTCCCTGGCTCAAATTTCTGACAGCCAGCTTCGGGGCACTGAGGCATTCGCGGCAGCCAGCTCAGCGCTGGTGCATGTGGAACGCCAGAGCAACGCATTTCACAATCAACACCAGGTGCAGGAGCAATATCATGCAACAAGGGGCACAGGTGCAGGATTCCAATGCAAAGCACCAAGAACTAACTTGACTTTGTTTTGTCTGATTATGGGTACAGGATCAGCGCACTGGTGGCACTGGGCAAGCAGAAGAGGTGACCGCCATAGAACTGGCCAGGCAGCACCAGGAGGCGCGCCTGCTGCAGCTACATCAGCAGCAGTCAGAGCAATCGCAGCAGCAATGGCAGCCACAATCCAGCCCCTTGGTTTATGGCCCAAGCTTGGGCGGGGTGACTGGCGGTGCTGATCTGCCAGCCAGCACAGCCAGAGGGAGCATGGGCTTTGGCCTTGGTGTTGCGATGCTCGGCTCACCTCAACGTCCGTGGGACGAGGCAGACGGTTCAGCAACGCTGGAGCGCCTGGAGCGTCTGTTGCAGGCCAACCTGGGTGTGTAAGCGCTGAGCAAGGGCTGCGTGGGAAGTGGGAGGCGCTGTGACAAGCGCCTGTGTGCATTCTTTGATTGAATGTCAAGCTGGGTAGGATGGCTCGCATCTGCCATGGCATAGCACATCGTTTGACGACTGACGTCTCCTCCCGCACTGACGAACAGCAAATTTTTGCTCACATGAACTTTGACAAGTCAGGTCATCAGCGAGGTTACAAGCACGATGCACATGTCACGGTCACCTACACAAAATTAACTTTCACAAATTTGAAAGGTGGTTCACACCCCAACCTTTGCAGCTGCATGGCGATTGCAGCAACATGGCCTACGCGGCGGCCGCTGTGCGCGCAGCGCCAGTGATCGGCCAGGGCAGCAAGAGGGGACGCATGGCACCTGCGAGGGTACAGACGGGCCCAATGCAGCTCAGACCTGCACCAGACTCAGTCCTCCACAGGCTGGTTAACAGCCGGACCCAGGCTACCTATGGCCTGAGGCTGTCAGTTCGTGCTACAAAGAACTTCCTTCTCAGGCGATGACTACAGCAAACTCATGCTTGAGATCAAGCAGGCTGTTGCTCAGCAGATCAACGAGGTGGCTGCTGCAGCAAACCTGGCCGCCAAGATCACCACCAGCGCCTTAGCATTGAAGCTGGTGTACAGCCAGTACGTGGAGAGCAACCCTCAGGCAGTGACATATTGCATCGGCGTACCTGGCGACGAGCTACTGCAGAACGTAGTGCAGCGGCACATGGAGCGGTTCGGCGGCCTGGCCATCGACCTGGGGCGCGAGCAGCCAGCACTGGCGACGCCATTCACAGGCAGCGACGCTCTGAGCACAGGCTGGTACTTTGTGGAGGTGACAGCGGACGTGTTCCAGGATATCTCAGCTGACATGGTGGCAGCTCTGCTGCAATGGTAGGGCCCAGTTCCCATGTGGGTCGCCCCAACAGGCGAGAGCACCCAGCCTTGGGTGAGGGAGGGCGGGGCACAGCCGGACATCAGCAAGTTGCTCAGCCTCCTACCAGGGAGGGGTGGCTCAGAAC
>JAWZTI010001789.1:567-11349 GCA_039880955.1 Chlamydomonas urium | reverse complement strand
GGTTACAAGCCCTGCAATTTCGTAACTTCATCGGTTGTTACCCTCGGATTGAGTGGTCATTGCGTCCCCTTGTCTTCAATACCCCGCCCGATTGGGTGGCCTCTGTAACGATCTCTCTCTCTCTCCTTCCCTCTGCAGCGCGGCTCAGTGCAGTCGTTCCAGGGCACAGCTTCCCTGCAGGTCCACAAGCGCCCCTTCCCGCTGGCAGAGGAGTCCATGAGCCACCTGGTGGCTGACGTGACCATGCATGGCGTTGCCATGGAGTTCGGAGGAGGCTACTTGTGCGGCCATGACAGGTGCCAGGGGGCGCCGCCGATGCTTGCCTAGCTTGCCCCACAATAAACAATAAACGGCTCAGCTGGAGGATACGGTTTGTGTGCTGATGTTCTTAGAGATTTTGCACCCATTTTTGTTGACGGCAATGAGTTGTAGTGCCCCGGGCCCGGGTCGACCGGGGCACATTCGGGGCTACATCCGATGTCGGAACATGGCACAGTTGATCGGTTGTTCCACTGGCACAGTTTGACTGTTCAACACGTCCAGCATGCAGCCAACAGCCAACCGCAGTCATTCTCATGTGGCCATGCCTAGACCACCAAGGTCGAAACGCCCCTTAGCAGCGAAAGCCTACCACAAAATCACTTCTCAAGCCATGGCGGCATCAGCAGAGACAGCTCTACCCTGTCACAGCGTGTGGCATACGGGGCGCAAGGCAGCAAGCCAAAGCTTTTGGTGATACATGGAAAAGGACCATGAAGAAATGAACTGTTAGGTAGGTTAGCACCCCTAAGGGGCCTCATCAATTTTCGGCGCTGCACTCCCAGCTCTCGACGTCAAGACCTTGTTCATGCCCACACATTTGCCCATCGTGCCATTCGATCGAGCTTCCATTCTGCAGCTGCGCGTTCCCGCAGTGACCAGGCGTCCAGCATGAACCTGTTGCGCGCATTCAAGCCTGCAGGGCCCCTTCCGCAGGGCTGTGTGTCGCGACGGCCAGGCCTCCAGCGGCTCGGCCCCAAGCGGCAGCGGCGGCAACTGAGAGCTGGCGCGGTTCCTCGCACCGGCATGTGTTGGCGGGTTTGTGGGCGTTTGGGCCAAGACATGCATATGTGACAAGCAAGAAGAACATTAAGCTGTGCTGGTCCAGCGGGCGATCCACAAAGAGCAGCTGAGGCAGCTGGATGACTATGAAGACCAGGCTGACGCGGCTGCAGCCAGCCAGCTGGAGACGCGACTGGACAGTTGCGTGGCTGAGCTGCGGTCCAGCATGTTGGACCTTGGCAAGGGCAAGTATAGCTTGTGCCTCCCTGCTTGTTTGAGTGCACTCCTCAGAATTGAGGAGGTCTGGCTGACATTTGCATTTGCGACACTCGGCTGACACCTGGCTGAGGGGCCACGCCACGACAGGGTTCTCCAGGGTGGGAGCCATCCCATTCCCGTTGGGTTCTGACTGGGTTTCAGTCTTGTGACGCTCCTATCCTCAAGTCTGTACCTGTATCCTTCAGTTGGCGAAAGCATATCCATATTCTTGTGAACTCCGGCTCACCTTCATCCTATCGGATCCTGACTGTGTCGACCTAACCCCCACACTGTATGCGACTCTCATCAGGGCTTGCCCTGATGGCCAGGCTACCTTAGCCTACATGGCCTACAACCTGTCATGTTACAGGACTGCTACTACGGCATAGCGTAGGCTGGAAGCAATGCTGGAAGCAGCTTCCGTTCTGCCAGTTGACAATGGGGCAAATCCACGTTGTTGCAGTGAACCATGCTCACATCCAGGTGAAACATTAGCCGGGTGGTTGCTACCCCGTACACGCTGCCTGTGTACCTGATGCCGAGGTGCTGGGCACCGGCCTATCAACCAGTGGATGTGATAAATTTACACCTGGAGATCCAAGGGGTTGAGAACACGACATAATGCCCCCTGGGTGGGTCAAATGTATGTCGTCCGGCAGGGATGAGATCATCACAACACGCACACACTCAAAACACCAGCAGAACAGTTTGAGCTCAGATGCAACAATCAAAGGAAAGAGCCAGGAAGAAAAACAGGCCAACACAGCTGACACCTGCTTCACACATACCATGCGGCATGCCAGGTCTCAACGTCTCAGGGCAAGCCCAAACACTACGGGCACCCGAAAATGCGCGGCAACCATTCCTGCCCGCCACCACAGCGCAGCCATCAGTGTGGTACAGAGCCTCTGCACTGTGCCAGTCGAATCGTTGACAGGCAGCGCATAAGCGCTGGTCCACCCCCTACACTAAACGAGGCACATGCAGGACAGCTGCTTACGCCGTCTGGTAGGGGATGGTGACGCCGGGCGCGTCCTGCTTGAGGTACTGCTCCGCCTGCGATGCCAGGATGATCTGCTGGAACTCATCACCGTCAATGTTCTCCTTCTCTATCAGCACCGCCGCAATCTTGTGCAGCGTGTCGATGTTGCTCTGCAGCAGGTCCTTTGCGCGGCGGTACGCGCGCTCAACCAGGCCCTTCACCTCGCGGTCAATCTCGTCAGCAGTCTGTGGAACACGTCGGGCAAAAAGGAAACCCATGTAAGCAGCTGTGTACAGTGAGCTTTGCTGAGTTTCCGTCAACGTGCATGTGGCAAGCTCCTGCTCACAACTTGGCTCATCAGCAGCAAAATGCCCCGCCCAGCACAATTAGTTGATGCGACCCCCAACAAGCCCATGGCCGTTGCACGCATCCCATCGCATCCCACACCTGCATGCTGAAGTCGCTGGGCTGCGCCATCTGGTTGCCCAGGAAGGAGTTGCCGCCGCCCTGGCTCCACGCAACCTGGCCAAGGTCCTTGCAGAAGCCCAGCTGCGTGACCATCAGGCGCGCAGTGCGGGACACCTGCTGGAAGTCACCGGAGGCGCCGGTGGTGATGTCCTTCTCGCCGAAGATCAGCTCCTCAGCAATACGGCCGCCCAGAGCCACGCACATCTGAGGAGGTGCAAAGGAGGTAGGTGGTGCAGGAGACAGATTAATGACTCTTTCAGGTGCAAGCAGGGTGCGCCCTGCGCGACTTCAACACATTCAGGTTCAGGACAATAAGCGGCGCACCGCACCACCACCACCTCTTGCATGACCCCGCCTTGCACCCATCCCCATCCCACCAGCAGCCAAAAAGCCCCTGGAAAAAGTCCTTGCTGTCATCGCCCCTGCCTGCGCACCTGGTTCTCCAAGTAGGTACGGCTGTACAGGCCACTCTCCAGACGCTCCTCGCTGGGGGCGAAGAAAGTCAGACCACCAGCAGCACCACGGGGCACGATAGAGATCTTGGTCACAGGGTCGTACTCGGGCATCAGAGCACCAACCTGCACACAAGAATTGCACGGGGCGTGTATCAGGACCTGCTCAAGACGGTGCGTCTGCTGGCAGGGAACTTTATTGCAAGCTGTCATGCACAGCGCGTCAGCGCTGACGTACCAAGGCATGGCCGGCTTCGTGGTAGGCAACCAGGCGGCGCTTCTTGTCGGACATGACAGCACCCTTCTTCTCAGGGCCAGCAATGATGCGCTCGAGAGCGTCGGCAATCTCATCCTTGCTGATCTCCTTCAGGTTGCGGCGTGCAGCCAGAATGGCGGCCTCGTTCATGAGGTTCTGCAGGTCAGCACCTAGGGAAAGCGAGGGCAGGAGAAGCCGCGCCGTCGCGTCAGTGGAAGCTCAGAGCAGATGCTGTATTTGCATGCAAGTCTGTGCTCTTGCTGTGCTCTGCACTCCCACACACATTGCTTGCAACCAATGTCAAAACCAAAACTCAACTCTAAAAACAGCATCCCGCGCTCACCAGTGAAGCCAGGTGTGCGGCGGGCAATCTTGTCCAGGTCCACGTCCTTGCTCAGGGATTTGCCGCGAGCGTGCACCTTCAGGATCTCAACGCGGCCAGCCACGTCGGGGCGGTCCACAGTCACCTGCATGGTGCAAGTGTCCAGGCGTGATGGGCGTGTCAGCAAGCACATTCACTTAAACAGGGCAACCATTAAAGCTTCTGCGATTGACAACAAGCCCACACTTTGAACCACTCATCGTCTGGCCGCACCTGGCGATCGAATCGGCCAGGGCGCAGCAGCGCAGAGTCCAGCACATCAGGACGGTTGGTGGCGGCCAGCACAATGACGCCGGTGTTGCCCTCAAAGCCGTCCATCTCAGTCAGCAACTGGTTGATGGTCTGCTCGCGCTCGTCGTTGCCGCCACCCATGCCAGCGCCACGCTGGCGACCAACGGCATCTGCAGGGCACACAATGGTAGGGAGTGCATGGTGTCAGGAACAACCAGAAGACGGCATGGATCACTGGCCAGCCCTAGCACACGCTACTTTGGGCAGATAACTCGCTTTCGAGAATTGCGTCCATCAGCTCACTGGTGATAAGCTAGCTGGCCAAGACCAAAGCCTTCGCCACTCACCGATCTCATCAATGAAGACAATGCAGGGCGCCTTGGCCTTGGCCTTCTCGAACAAGTCCCTCACGCGGGATGCACCCACGCCGACAAACAGCTCCACGAACTCGGATGCAGCGCAGGAGAAGAAGGGGGTACCGGCCTCACCAGCGACGGCCTTGGCCAGCAGGGTCTTACCAGTACCGGGGGGGCCAACCAGCAGGCAGCCCTTGGGGATCTTGGCACCCAGGGCGGTGTACTTGTCAGGGTTCTTCAGGAAGTCAACCACCTCCTGCAGCTCCAGCTTGGCGCCATCGCAGCCCTGAGGTTCAACAAAAGGCAGGTCTCAACAGGAGTGAGACACGGAATAGCATGGCCAGCAACCACAGCTGAAGGACTGCACATGAGCTGACCGCGCACTGCACCTATGCCAACGTCTCCAGGCTGCGTGGCGCTCACCGCAACATCAGCAAAGGTGACGCCGGTCTCAGGCACCTCCTGGAACTTGGACTTGGAGCGGCCGAAGTCCATGGGGCCACCCATGGGGCCCATGGGACCGCCGCCAGCACCATCCTGGCTACGGCGGAACAGGAAGAACAGGCCGCCGAAGGCAATCAGGGGAAACAGGATGTTGCCCAGCAGAGCCACATAGTTGCCCTGCTGGTCGCCCTCAGACACGGAGATGTCGACGCCGTTGCGGGCCAGGATGTCCACCAGGTCGGGGTCGTTGGGCAGCACCACCATTGCGCGGCGCCCGTCCACGGCGGTCAGCTGCAGCTGGGTGCCGTCCTTGCTGAAGCGCACGCGCTCCACCTTGCCGTTCTCCACAGCGCTGATGAACTCGGAGTAGCGCCACTGAGCGCCCTCGGGCAGCTGGTACTCCCCAGAAGCGCTGGCACGCACATCAGGCGCGGTCAGAGAGGCTGGCTGCTGGAACTCCAGTGACTGCACCTGCTGCTGCTTCACTGCCTCAGCGACGGGGGCGGGAGGGGCCTGGTAGTCGGCAGCCAGTGCGGGGGTCACAGTGGCCAGAGTAGAAATCAGGCCAGCCAACGCCGCGGCAGGCAGCTTCTCCGTCAGCTCGGAGGCCAGAGCGCGAGCCTGTGAACGCATGCAAAGTTGGAGGTGCGAGGGTCGCTAGGGTGCCACGAAAGGGGATAGCCAAGAGCCACCACGCGAGCAGGGCCCTGGACAGAACGATCCAGGGCTCCCTGTGCACATGACGCGATGTCCACACGCTGCTGCTCCCGATCCATTCACTAAGGCGTTGCAAAACTCACGGTTGCCTGGGCTGAGGCATGGCGGGGCAGCGCCTTGCCCTGACGCTTGGGCAGGCCCAGCACGTTGCTGCGGATCTTCTCAGCGTTGCGGGCGTACGCCCTGCAAGCTGTCCTGGACTGAGCTGCCGCGGACTGCATGGTGCTAGAGCTGATGAGCGTTGCGATTGGCAGAAGTGTTGGACAGGTAGATGCAGCGGTGAGGATGACCTGGGAGGTGGAAGCGCACTAAGGATAGTGGAACGCACCGGCCGAGGGTACTATAGCGGGCTGGTCCCGACCACAGGTGAAGCCCCCACACAGCCCACACCTGCTTCAGCCTCACAAAACGCAGAGCAGCCACACGCCAGCAAGCGAGCGAGCGCTCACGTCAGCTCTGCAGGGTAGGGCCACACGTTTGCTGCAGCCACATGTCGCTTGCAACGCTGCCTCATGCGCACGGCCCTCCCTACACGGACCTATCGCTAGGCAGAGGAAGCTGCACAGCAAGCAAGGACTTGACGGATTCACAAGACCATGGCTCACAAGGTTCCCTCAGCAACCAATAAACGTACAAATACACTGAAAAGGCCTGTGCAGCCCCTCCATCCAAAGCAGCAGCATTCGCTGCACGGGCCTAGGTACGTGAGCACGCTTGGATCCCTCACTGGCAAGGTCGATGAGATCCCTGCACCAAGAAATTGCATTTACTGCTGGGTGAGCACACCCTTGCTGCTGGCGACCATGCCAGCTCTCCGCTCGTCGTACTCGGTCGCGCGGCGCAGCGCCCGGGCAAACGCCTTGAAAGTGGCCTCCACGATGTGGTGGCTGTTCTTGCCGGCCAGGCCCCTTATGTGCAGGGTGGTGCCAGAGGTGTTGACAAAAGACTGGAAGAAGTGCTCCACCAGCTGCGTGTCAAAGTTGCCAATGCGCTCGGTGGGGATGTTCAGGTCGAATGCCAGGTGCGGCCGCCCAGACAGGTCCAGAACCACGTGAGTAAGCGCCTGCAGGTTATGAACAACAGGAAATCAGAGTCAACGAGAGTCGAGAGCAAGCATCAGAATGCTGCAAAATGTTGCTGCTGATGGGTGTTGATAATTAGTTTGGCATGCGGGTCATTGAACGCAGGGCAACCCTTGTTGTAGACACCTGTCTGACTGCCCTAGTTACCATGAATGCTAAGTCCCAGGGGAGCACCCGGTGCTGGCTTTGATGCGCTCACTCCTCTGCTGCAACATTCACATTCCGGCCCAGTAACTTCCTGGGCGTACTCTCACTGCATGGCTGCGCTTTGCAGCTGTGTGCAGTTGTTGGCACAATGAGCCCCCTGACTCCCTGCTGCGCGCTGAGGCTGTGGCCCACCTAGGTAGCCAGCAGGTAGCCAGCATGTGATGCGGTGTGTGCATGGCCAGCACCCACCTCATCTAGCGGGGCGGAGAACTCTCCAAACCGGTGGATGCCCTTGCGGTCCCCAAGAGCTTGCGACATGGCACCGCCCAGTGCCAGGGCAATGTCCTCCACAGTGTGGTGGTCATCAATCCAAGTGTCGCCCTTGGCGCGCACAGTCAGGTCGAACAGACCGTGCGATGAAATCTGGTCCAGCATGTGGTTCAGGAAACCCACTGGCGTCTCCGCTATGCAAATGCCAGTGCCATCGAGGTCGATAGTGACTTCCACCTCCGTCTCTTTCGTCTTTCGCTTCACGCTGCCTAACCGCACTGGGCGTGATGCTGGCACTGTTGTGGAGTGTGCGGCAGGGGCAGCTGCAGCCGCGGGAGACGGTGCGGCGGCCACTGGGCGCACTGCCGATTGCCGTGACCAGCATGCACTGCCACGGCAGCAGCGCAGGGAGCTGCGCATTGAAATATTCATGTCGCAGCGCGCGGAGCGTTCTGCTGGGCTGACGCTCCTGGCAATTCACACCTGGTGTGCGATTCACACACTGACGTCGTGCAACAGCTGCACCGGTCGCAGCCGGCCCCAATCAGCATGCCTCGACAGTAGTAGTTAATCCGTAATCGCATTGCCTGTATCTGGGGTTTCAAAGGCGGCTTGAGCAGCACAGGCGGCGCCGCCGAACTCTCACGACATGGCACGCGAGAAGGACCGCAGCACGGTGTTCGTGCGCTCAGTGCCCTTTGGCGTTGATGAGAAGGGTCTGGAAGAGGTGTTCTCTGAGCTAGGCCCCATCAAGCAGTGCTTTCTGGTGAAACCCAAGGGCTCGGAGAAGCACAAGGGCTTTGGCTTCGTGCACTACGCGCTGCCAGAGGACGCAGAGCGAGCAGCGCAGGAGCTGAATGGCAGGCTGCTGGAGGGGCGCAAGCTGCAGGTGTGTTAGGGAGCTCAGCAGCTCAGCAGAAGGCGTTAGGTGCAAACTGCCAGGTCATGCACCCAGCAGGGTGCGCATCAGGTTGCCCATGCACAGCTGAAAGGCCAATGTCCAAGCACACAGCGATGCACCATCATGACACTGAAGCACAGCTGCAGCCGACAGTATTGCTATTATGACTGCTGCGCCACCGTTGCTGTCATCATCAGTCAGCCGGCAACACACTATTTTCACCACAAACAGCTCCAGCACCCATCGTCCCAATGGCACGACGTCACTCTTGGATCACACTTTCACAAAAGTTGTTGCACGCATGGCGTACCTCCCACCCCACGCACCAGGTGGAGCTGGCTGACAAGCGTGCGCCACTGGAGGAGCGCAAGCGCAAGCGGCAGGGGCAGGGCGCAGCAGCAGCGGGCGGCGAGGAGAGCGAGAGGGCGCCGGTGGACGCAGCTGCCCAGGCCAAGGAGGCAGCGCAGAAGCGCCGGCAGCACCAGCAGCACCAGCAGCAGCAGCAGGCGAAGGTGAGGGCGGCGCCGGCGGCAGCAGACGCTTCCACGGACAGGGGCGAGCAGCACGATGGCGAACCAGACAACAGCGGCGAGACGGCAGCCGTCGCGGCGGCAGCTGCAGCTGGCAGGAAGGCGGCTGCCGCGCCTGCTGCCAAGGCTGCCCAGCCGGCAGTCCAGGCGGCCCTGTCCGCAGCCAAGGCTGCTGTCGCTGAGAGGCACAAGCTGGTCAGGGCTGTTGCGATAGGGAATCTGACGCCGGCGGTCACGCAAGCGGCAATCGGCCTCGCGAGGCAGCTGGGCAAGGTGGGGCTTGAGAGGGCGGGGTGTGGTTGTTGAGTTGGGAGCGTGGAGGATGTGAGATGCGGAGGGCGGGGTTTGGTTGTTGAGTTGGGAGCGTGGAGGGTGTGAGATGCGGAGAGCGGGGTTGTGGTGGGGCACGGAGTTACTTTCAGGGAGTGGCAGTTGGGTTGGGAGCGTGGAGGTTAGAAGCGGACGATGGCGGGGGTGTGGTGTTGAGGTGGGAGGTGCAAGCAGTTGCGGTGGGGCGGTGGAGTGGGGTGTGTGGCGGAGCAGGGCATCTGTTCCCAGGCAGTGGTAGTCAGGTTGTAAACGCGTGAGTCAGGGAGTGGTCAAGCGCGGGCAGCATGAGGCACCTCTTACGCCAAGTTGCAAACATGTGAGGGCATCTTTCTTAAAATCAGCGCATGACAAAGCTGGTCGTTGATGCCTCTGTTTGCCCGCTGCGCCGCGTTCTGCCACGCAGGTCGAGGAGGTGATGGAACCCGTTCCCTCTGATGTGCTGTCCAAGGCGAAGCTGCAGGCAGACGGCTGCAGCGGCGGTGTTGTCGTTGTTGTGTACAGCACGGTGGGTGGTGTTGCACAAAGGGTGGTGTTGCAGGGTGGGTGGTGTTGCACACAGCAGGCCTTGGCGAATGGGATTGACCTCTGGATCCAGGGCAGTATGAATCAGGATACCCTGATTGTATCTGGAACCGCACCTGGATTGGCAGTGATTTTGCGTACTTGCACCTGTACCTGGACTGTTCATGTTACCTGTATCAGTCCCTGAGCCGTTGGTGTTTGCCTTGCGCTGTAAGTTTGCGCCTTGATGTTTGTGTTGAGCACACCGTTGATGCTTCGCCCCCTGATGCATGGAACCAGGTGACGGAGGCGATGGAAGCCGTGGCGAAGCTGCATGGCCGCACCGTCTCGCCAGCGCAGGCGGCGGGGGGCAAGAAGGGCAAGGGCGGCAAGAAGGGCAAGGGCGGCAAGAAGGGCAAGGAGGGCGACGCCGAGGCGGAGGGCGAGCAGGGTAGCGGGGAGAAGGAGGCGCCAGTGACGCTGTGGTGCCGACAGGTGTCAGGAGAGGGCGCCCACATGAAGAAGTGGAGGGTTATCCTGCGCAACTTGCCATTCAAGGTAGGGTGGATATTTGTGGAGGTGTGGCAGGGGAAGGGAAGGGATTAGCACCCTGCATAACCTGCCATTCAAGGTGTGCAACGGAAGGGTTGTTACTTCAGGTGTCGGGAGAGGGCGCCCACATGAACATGTGGAGGTTCATCCTGCGCAACCTGCCGGTCAAGGCGGGCAGTCGTGGAGGTTGCTGTCCAGTGGTGCGAAGGGGAAAGGGCAAGCGCAAGGCATCCTGCGCAACCTGCCGGTCAAGGCGGGCAGTCGTGGAGGTTGCTGTCCAGTGGTGCGAAGGGGAAAGGGCAAGCGCAAGGCATCCTGCGCAATCTGCCGGTCAAGGCGGGCAACAGGACGGGCTGCACAGCTGCTGCCATTTGCAATGGTTTCTGTGAAAAGGACACCTGGTGACTGTGCTCATACGCACCGCTTTCAGTGGGCCGCATGCAGTGCTGCCAGCAGTCGAGTATGGCAGCGGTGGTGTGGGCTGCAGTACACTTCACGAAGTTAGGCCTTGTGCAATACCCCCATGCCTGCAAGGTACACCTGCCGACCGTACTGCCCCCTGTGTGCAGGCAACAGAGGCGCTGGTGCGGGCTGCATAACTGTTGATTATAGAGTGTTGTGCAACATCGCTATGTCTGTACCTTGATTGTACTGGTATTTGCCGACTGTACTGCCCCCTGTGTTGCAGGCAACGGAGGCGATGGTGCGGGCTGTGGTTCAGCCCGTGGCCGGCTTTGTGTGGGACCTGAAGCTGCCGCGTGGCCCCGACGGGAGGGTCAAGGGCTTCGCATTTGCTGCCTTCACCTGCCAGGCGCATGCACAGAAGGCGATTCAGCAGTGCAACGGCAAGGTGGGTTCCTTTGGGTTGTGTTTTCTGGGGAA
>JAWZTI010001788.1:0-11358 GCA_039880955.1 Chlamydomonas urium | reverse complement strand
GAGCAAGAAGGCAGTGCGCTTGGCTTAGCCTTGCCTCCTCCTACGCTCTTCCTGACCCAGCACTGTCACTCTCTCTCTCTCTGCGCTACCCTCGCCCTCACATAAAGAAAGGGCACCTTCTCCGTCAGCCCTCACAGCCCAGTAAAAGGGTGAAACACACAGCCTGCTCATCCTGAACCTTCCTTCTTCCACCATTGCCTTTCCTCAACCCTCGCCCTCACCTTGGGGAAGGGCACCTTCTCCGTCAGCCTCTCATACACAAACTTGCAGAGCTTGGGGATGACCTCAGTGTCTGTCTCGGACACAAATGTCTCTCCATGCCTGATCTGCAAGGGTGCAGCAGCAACACCACGCTGATTTCGCGCTATGCAAAGGCGCAGCAGTCACAGCTGGCTTCTTTCTACACCCAAAAAGTTCTTGCCCAGCCCTCTACACAAAGCCCTTCCGCACTTGCCGCCTACCCCAGTTGGCCCCTGTCTCCCCTTTCCACGCCGTACCAGGAAGTCCTTGAGCAGCTTGTAGTTGGTGATGATGCCGTTGTGCACGACCGTGAAGTGCGCGTCGGGGTCAGACACGTGCGGGTGGCTGTTCACGGCAGACGGAGGGCCGTGCGTCGCCCAGCGTGTGTGCGCAATGCCGACCTGATTCTTGAACTGCCGGCTCAGGTCGATCGCCTGTGCCGCGACAGTGTCGTAGGTGAGCTTCTCCAGCGAGCTGACCTTGCCCACCTCCTTGGCGATGAAGGGGGCGCTGCTAGCATGGTTGCCGTTCTCTTCATGGATGGTGCCGGGCTCGGCGGCGTCGCCTTCGCAGAACGAGTCGATCACGTCGACGGCCACGCCTGGGGTGGGGAATGAGCGGGGGTTGAAGCGCTGAGTGAGGAGTGCAGGGGGAGGGAGAGGAGGAGGCTCTTGTGGAATGAGTCGATCACATCAACCAACGGCCACGTCTGGGGGTGGGGGGACAGTGTTCAAAGCCTGAAATGACAAGTCAAGGTGGAGAGGCGGAAAGGAGCCCCATGTGGCGCGAGACGGTCACGTCAGCGACGCCTGGGATGCAGGACGAGGGAGGAGTGCAGGGCAGAGGTGCAGGGGGCGTCAATGTCGGTAATCGGTCAACTGCGTCGACACTCACGCCTGGCCAAGAGCACTGGACTGGTAGGGAGCAGAAGTGTGGGTTGGTTGGGCGTAGGCAAATGAAGGGGGCATCCTGTCTGCGTGTGTAGGTTACAAACTTCAGCATACACCTCTGTGTGTGTGTCACCCTGGTCGTCAACATGCCTGTGCCTTGCATGACAGCGCCACTTGTAGTTCCCGTCGGCAGCGCCTGTTGCATAAGCATGCGCCATGCAGCATGGCTCAATCCTGTGCATGAGCTGCCCTGCACGAACAGCCCCTGGCGCCCTGCTGTGACCCTGACAAGCCGTGCCTATAGCACCACAAGCATGGCACAAGTGTCTGTGCACAAGCTCCCATGCAGGCTGTCATTGCGTAGCTGACCTGCCGAGTCATAGCCTCTGTACTCCAGCCTCTTCAGCCCCGAAAACAGCGTGTCCAGCACCGTCTGCAGGTCTTTGCTGACGTTGAAGGAGTAGTAACCAAAAATGCCTACGGTGTGAGACGGCGCGCAGCACGTGGCAGCTGGTGGGACGCTGAAGGCGCGGAGCGTGCTTGCGATCTAGTCTACCCATGCAAGCAGCTGGCACTCACCGCACATGATGGCCCTCCTTGTGCGTCAATTCAGCGTCTGTTCTGCAGCCCACTCTACCCCTCGCTGCTTTGCAAGCAAATGTTGCGCTTAGCACTGCATCAGTGCAGCCTTTAAAAGTTTTAATCCCGGTTCCAGCAGGCCCGGGCGCGAAACGGCAGCGCTATTGCAGCTGCGATTGCGGCTATGTCCTCTTTGCTACAGGCAGTGTGGTGGATCGACCATCCACACCTTTGAACTGCAAGTTCGGACGCGTGCCTGAGGTTCGCTCCCATGCGCACAGCGCATGCGATGGGTCCCCTGAGCAAAAGCCTTGTCTGCAGAGCCGGGTTGTTGCTTGAGCCCAACGGCAGGGCAGCATGGGCAGCCCCCTGCCACAGCACCCAGTTCTGGCGGGGCTGGGAGCTGTGCTTCAGCATCTCCCGCCTGATGCACAGCAGCAGCAGGGCAGGCGCCGAGCAGTCCACCCCAGAAGGCGACACAGAGGGTGCAGCAAGGCAGAAGAAGCAGGAAGCAGCAGTAGAAGACGCCATCAGGGACAGCCTTCGTCGGCTGTACAAGATGGTACACCCGGACCTTTTCAGTGACCATGCCACTGCCAAGGTGCGGGGGGTGTCAGCAGGGTGTCCCTGCTGCATGCGTGAGACTGTAAGGGACACGGCTTCAACTTGCAAGGGGTGTATTAAGCAGGCTGCTGGTGAACCTGTAGGCACCCATCGTGTAGCGAGTGAGACAATGTGTGATGCCGCTGAGGGCGTGGCTCAAGGAAGCGGTAGTATGACAAGAAGCGGGTCGGATAGGTCACAGCCACACAGCGCCAAGTGCTGGGATGTTTTGGCCAGGAACTGCCTTGTTAAGGGAAGCAGCCTAAGTCTGCAGTTATTTCTGCATGTCTTCGCCTGCATGCTGCCAACTGCAGTGCTGACGCTGACTGTGGGCGTGCGCATTGCAGGCAGAAAACGAGCGCTCGTTCAAGCTGCTGCAGGTGGGTTACAAATCACAGGTGGATCCTCTAGCATGTCACCCAGCATGTTCAACCAATGCTTGGGGCTGAAAGACATGGCGACACCATGAGCACAGCCAGAAGCTATGCAGGGGCGCACCCAAGGGGTTGCGCAGTGGCCCTCACTGCAGGCTGGGAGGGGTGACTGGGGCACTTGAGAGGCAGTGGATTCAGGGAATGGGGCAGCAGCAGCAACTGAGTGGCTGATAGCAAGCAAGCACACCCGGTGAAGCTTGCACTCAGCACACCTGCCTACCATTGCATTGCGGACGTGCTCCCTCCTCTTATAGTCAGTGGCGCAAAGATCACCTTGTCCAGCGCCACAGTGGCAATTGCCACGCCGATGGCCGGTTGTACAGCAGCTTGCTCACGCTGGCTGCTGTGTCCTGCTGTGTCCTGTCCAGGAGTACATGCAACAGGCGCGCGCGGGGGACAACCGCTCGCCGGCCGGCCGACTGCCATACAACTTTATTTTCTTCATCCGCCGGGAGGCGACGGAGAACTTGGGGAGCGGGAATGCGACACAGGGGGCAGCTGGCGGGGGGGCGAGGAAGGTCTCGGTGGGCGGGGAGGCACGGCAACGTGTGGACAGCCCCGCAACTACTGGTGAAGCAGGGTCTTCGGGGAGGCCGGGGGCGACGGGGGGCGGGGTACACACATGGGTACCGCCGAGCGGATCAGGCAGTGCGTCCAGCGGCGGCGGCGGCGGCGGCGGCGACGGCAGCAGCGGCAGGGCTGGCAGCAGCTCTGGCAACGGAAGCGCTGATGGGACCAGCGGCAGCGCTTGGAGCAGGAGTGGTGATTGCTTCCCTGGCGTGGCATCAAGCAGCAGAAGAGGCGCCGGCGCGAGTGGCGGTGCAAGTGATGGCGGTGCAAGTGACGGTGCAGGCAGCAGGGCAGAGGCAAGCACGGGGCCTGGCGGCGGGGCTGCTGCTGGGAAGCAGCAGGCGGCGGGGGGCAAGCGGCAAGCGGCGGCGGCAGGGGGCACCAGGGGGTCTGAATCAGCAGCGGCTGAGGCGGCATCATGGGAGGCGGAAGGGCGGGGCGCGGAAGGGTCAGGGGACCAGGCGGGTGGGGCCGAAGACTGCGATGCGGCGTTCAGGAGGGTGCAGGTCACGTTGCCCCCTCCCCATAGCGACGGCGGTGCATCCAAGGTGCGTCCAGGTGTAGGTGGGGGGGGCAAGGGAAGTGTTGCCTGTTATGAACTCAAATGGGGGAGCTAGGTGCAGCGCGCAAGGGACGGCACAAGGGCTTGAAGGGGTCAGGTTGAGGGAGCAAGAGCATGGGGGAGCTCTATGTACTGGGGGAATGAAAAGGAGCCAACATATGAGTAGGAAAGGCAAGCAGTGTGCCCTGGATTTTCCCGTCAGCCCCCATATCAGACCTCACCTTCCGCTCGCGCCCGCCTTGCCTGCCAAGGCGCGGTGCCTGGCGATGTGTGCACTCCCTCACACTTCAAACTCCACACCTCCTTTGACTAACCTCCCTTGCCTGAACACCCAATCGTCACCAGGCCCTGCCCCGCGCCGCCCGCCGCGCCCTGGCCAAGCTGCTGGACGCATGCGGCGTGCGCCCCGTTGTGCCGCTAGACGCAACACCCGACGGCACCGACCCCTTCGCTGACGCATCGCCGCTGTCGCTCTCCGCCTTCCTGCCCGAAGCGACTGAGGCGCTGCGGCAGAACCTCGCCGCCGGCGCCGACCCGTCAGTGCGTCTGGCAAACCTGCGAGGGGCGTTCCGCCTGGGGCGCCAGCTTCTTGTCAGCTTCCCCACGGACAGCCCCCTGGGGCCGGCTCGGCGCGTGGCGCTTCTGCAGGCGCTCGCGTCCGTCCTTGACACGCACCCCGACCTGGACCTGCGGGGCTGCCGCCTGCTGATCAGCGGCGCGCCTACGGGAATCGACCGCCTGGGGCAGCTGTGCCTGCACCAAGGGGAGGCGCCGCAGGAGTGGGCGGCCATGCTGACGCAGGTCGACGTCGCCTTTGCGCTGCGGCGGCAGGCGTACGTGCAGGCGGTGAAGGGCATGGAGGCCAAGATCGCGACGGCGGCAGGGCTGCTGATGGTGTACACCACACCGGTACACCTGCCGGAGCTGTCGTATCGCGCTTTCCTGGAGCGGCTGGCGGTACACGCGGCGGCGGCGGGGCCGGTCGCGGGTGGCGCGCTGAGGCCTGACGTGTCGGTGTGCGTACTGCCGCCACACGCGCGCCACTCGCCGCAGGGTGTACCGCTGGGGCGGCCGCTGGCAGGGCCCTGCGAGTCCGACGCGGCAACGGGGGTGGTATACTGCCTTGACGACCTGCCGGCGGCGGAGGTGTACCACGCGCTTTCGTCGCCGCTTGGCGAGACGGCGGCGCGGAACGCTCGCGTGCACGCTGCCCGAGCGGCGGAGGTCGCCGCTTTGTCGGGGCGGGTGCGGCAGGCGCTGCGGCTGCGGCGGCTGATGCGTGACCCCACGCTCGCGCAGCGCGACTTTGAGTCCGCATGCAGGCGGCTGCTGGAGCGGAGCGACGATCTGGCGCACGGCCTGGATGGTAGCTCGCTGCGCATTGGCTTCGCCAACCGCCTGGCGCCCGACGGCTCATGCATCGAGATTGCCTGGAACTTCGAGGACTGAAAGGAGAAGCAAGTACGTTCAGCTCGGTGTAGTGATATGCAGCGCATTTATACATGTCTACATAGAGAGGAGCCTGGGTGGGCGGGAGGTAGGGGACGACGGGCTGCTGCATGCCTGGGCGTGCAGCGCCTTCAGATGTGTGGGTGTCGTCCCTCGAAGCGCTGCCTCCCAGCTCAGCTAAGCGCACTGAGAACATTACTAAGGAGGACCCCGGAAGTCAGGACAGACATGGCTAGCCCTCCAACCCCATGT
Source organism: Chlamydomonas urium (assembly GCA_039880955.1). Classification (NCBI taxonomy): domain Eukaryota; kingdom Viridiplantae; phylum Chlorophyta; class Chlorophyceae; order Chlamydomonadales; family Chlamydomonadaceae; genus Chlamydomonas; species Chlamydomonas urium. The sequence goes on along the minus strand of JAWZTI010001788.1, from coordinate 5,779 downwards.
GTGAGGAGAGCACATTTAGTTCAGCAGCCTGGCTGTGTCAGAGTGGGCCAGGCTGGCGCAGGCCCCCGCAGGTCTTTCACGAAGTGCCATATGGCCGTCGTCAACAGACTCGGCTGTCAATGTAGGCTGAAACCGCAACAGTGACTGTCATGCTGTCAAGAGCATGTTGCAACAATGCCTTTTGTATGCCTCCCTTTAATGACTGGCTGTGTTGCATCAACGTTTGGTGTTAAGAGCTGATCATGCCCAGGCGGCCGTGGGGCGACCACCTGTCACGGCCCGCCAGCCACCTTGTCATTGCGCCAATGGCAAAACCAGGGGTGGTACCTCAGTGGCAGCATGCGACCGTGATTGCATCAGTAGCTTTTACACGGCCATGCAGGACTTTGCATGCAATCAAAACACTCCACGTAAAAACTGCACATCAATTGGTACACACGCAAACAGGTGCGGTTCAGGTAATGACACAAGATTATCAAATGAGCAGCAACGCAGCTCATTTGATTGGCTAAACTTTCTTTAGTTGCTGTCCGGTATTGCGCCGGAAAAGAAAGGTCTTGATGCAGGGCAGCAATCATCAAGGGGATGCAAAAAGACAGGTGGGGGCAGGAGGAGCAGGAGGAGAGGGGTGAGGCGGGGCAGGGTGTTGCGGCACTGTGGCGCACCAGTCGGCGCCATTGTGCCACCCTCCCGCCCCCTTGGATGTATAAAGAGAAACACAGTGGTCACTGTGAATATTCCAGAAAGCCCAAAACCAGTTGTCACGGCAAAGTGAGCTGCAGTCCGTGCCTTGGGTGGCTGGACGCAACAGGGCTGGTTGGAAGGTGTGACCGGTGGCTTCAGATTCAAGATTCAAGCCTTGTGTTGTTTAACTAAACATCCCCCACACGTGAGGCTACCCGCACCCATGCCCACACACAACTGAAAGACGCAACTGAGCAACACACATTCAACACTTGAACACATAGGCCTTTGCAATGCTCCCCAGCCCTCAGCGTGGTCATTGTTCTGCCTGGCCCAGTCAACAAGTCAAGACTGTCCGCGAACCTACAACATGCCAGTGTGACTCAAGCCTCCACGCCTTGTCCAAGCACATGACGGCACAAGGTGTGACACTGTGACGCAGCGTCAGACCTGACCTGAGGGTGACGAACACCCACCCGCCCGTTTTGACTCGCCACCTAGCCCAGAGGAATGCTAGGTGGCAAGTCAGAGCACTTGGAGCACACCCACGTCGCCCACCATGTTGGTCCACCTGGGTCATGTGCCAGTGTCCTACCCACCCGACTACCAGCTTTGCCCCTTGCAGCACATGTGTGGAGCTCCACACAGTGTGGGTTGCCTACAATGACGTCACGCTGCGCGCATTCACACTCAGTGACTTAACCTAGGCCCCCCAATATACAAAACTAAGCATGCCTGCATAGGGCTGCAGCAAAGCCAAGCATTTGTGCTGACCCTAACTCGCTGCCCGTGCTGCTGTTCTACCCACCTACCTATCTACCTATCCATCGACCATGGTGTCAAGCTATGATGACAAGCTAACACCCCCACATGCAACTGTGCTGCTCAGCCCTTCAGTTGCTCGGGCACCTCTGCAGCCAATGCGGTGCTGGGCGTCAACAGCCGCCCCTTCCAAGGTGTGCGTCCTTACTGGACTCTAATGATTGACTCTCAAGCTGCGTCCCTGAGTCGTCATTCTGTTTGTCTGCCTTTGTCTGATTCCCCGTGGAGGGGCGTGCATCAGGTGCTAAACAAGGAGCTGGCGCCATGCATGCGATGCATCGGATGTGATGCGACGCATGAACAGGCCTTAGCCACGCTGCTGCTCCAATGCGCGCATGCATGCCCCTGCATCCACCTGATCCTGTCTTGGCTATCAATGTCCAGCAGCAGTCTACATCAACCTGTACGACGAGCCCATGCCCCTCGGATGATGAGGGGGACGGCACTTGTCAGACACTGTGCTGTCCTCGTCTAAGACAGCACTGCGCTGTCCTCGTCTAAGCCAGCGGCTCCACCGCGCAACAGAGCTCCGTGGACAAATATAAGCCACTATCCCCGCCGACGAACAGCGTGGTGCTAGCCGCCTGCTCCTGCGCCGTCACCGAGTCGGACGAGCGATCTGACATGGAGTCGTCGTTGCTGCCGTCTGCTGCCGCCGCTGACTTGGCGGCGCTGCCAAGCGGCACACCCTGCCAGCCGCTCTCCACCTGCGCCTGTGCCACCTTCGCCTGGCAGTTGGCGCAGCCCAGGTCGCCCAGCAGCTCCACGGGCAGCTCGTCGCAGTTGCAGATCTCAATCATGTTGTTGTCGGGGTCATGGAAGAAGACCTGCACATGCGTGCACACATGGAGGGCAGGAGCGGTGAGACGGGTGCATGCGGCAGCTTCAAGGGGCGCAGGAAAGTGCGTGTTTGCGTAGTTACCGTGCTGGGTGCCTGCTACTGTGGCTGCTGCTGTGTGCAAGGGGCATGTCTCATTACGCGGGGGAGTGACTTGCACAGTCAGCAGTCTAACCCACCTGAGATACTCGGACGCCGTCTTCCTCGATGATGCTCTGGCGCACGTAGGGCACCCCTCGCCGCACCAGCAGCTCCTCCACCTCGTCCAGGCTCGTGCACTGCGCGCGGCATACGGGGGGGGGGTGCGTCAGTTGCAGCAGGAAACTACCCCCTGCCTGCAACCTGCCTGCCAGCAACGCACCACGAAAGACAGGTGGTCCGCCTTTGGGTCAATGCTGGAGGGCCGCAAGATGGGCGTGCCCTTGATTAGATGCAAGCCGACCCCCGCCTGCTTTGAGTAAAGCCTGCATGGGGCGTGTTGTGCTCTCGTCAGCGCTATCTGGGCACGCGAAGTTTTCGAGGATAACCTCTGCGAGGCCGGGGTGCGCTGCAACGCACGTCAGGTGCACCGCAGAGGCACCTACCAGGCGCCATCGAATGTCAAGCCCCCCGGACGGCGAACGGGAATGAACCCCAGCAGGTCCTGGTAGAATTGAGTGGTCTGTTGCACGTCGCTGACAACTCGGGAGACGTGGTTCAAGCTGCGCAGCAGGCTGGGCAATTGTTTGCTCTCGGCGCTCGCCATTGTTGTCCCAACAGCACGCAATTGGCGAAGAGACGACACTGACTACGGGGAGGCCGCGCAGCCAATGCAGTGCCCAAGAATGCTGGCCGAGATATCGGTGGATCAGCAAGAACTTGTTCACACCACCGTTGCACGAGTGCGCGTGCTGCACCCCCCCAGCACCTGATTCCCATGCGCCGTGCAGGCTACCAGCCTGTGCGCACCAGCGAGCACGCCAGTGCGTCCAAGTACAAGGTGCACTGCACCCTCTGATGCACATGCAGATCCAGGCCATGCCATTACATGCGTCATGCACCTCTTTGCATGCATGCAGCGCGATGACAGCTACGACGGCCTGAAGCCTGAGGTGCCCTGGGCGTCCATCGCGCTTGCGGCGTGCCTCACAGTGTTTGGCCTTGTGTCACTCGTGCTGGCCTGGCTGCACTTCACGCAGGCCATCCTGGGCAAGCAGCAGGCGGTGGGTGGGCAGCCACGGGGCTCGGTCAGTCAGGCAGCGCCGCTCATGCCGACATGCCTGCACAGCAGCACTTTGTGCCCATGGTTGATTGAAGCACAGCTTAACAGATTTGCATCAGGAAATTCATGAATGATGAAGGGAACTAGCTACCATGCTTGGAACCCTGAGTGAGGGGCAGACGGCTGTGAGAGGTTGCTGCTCAAAGGCACTTGCAACCAAGCAACCGCCCCCGGTAAGCTCACTGATCAGTGTCCTGCTCCGTGTCCTGATGCAGGAGTTTGGCTTTTCGTTCATTGGTCTGATCACGTTCCTGCCAGGTGAGGCACGTGCAGCGTACATGTGTACGTTTGACACACCTCGAGCGCTTCGAGGAACATCTGACAGTCCTGGCAAGATGGTGCCAACCCAGGTGCATGCCTTGTGACTGTGCCGCAACATTGTGCTCTGCCGCTGTACTTGCCCAGGCGCCTACCACTTGTTCCTAGCGTATGGGGCGTCGCAACGGTGGCGAGGTTACTCATATGATGACATCCCCAGCTTTTGAACTAACCATGTGAATGCAAGGGGTCGAGTGGGAACCTTCCACCTGGCTTTCAACTTTGTCAGGGTTAAATAGTCGGCAAGCCCATTGTTTGCCAACGGTTCTTCCATTGCATGGGCACCACACTTGGGCTTCCGGGCACATCAGCGTGGTTGCTGCTGCAACCAGCAGCCCTGAGCAATCTTGATTTAATGCCGCATTTCTGAGCTAAGCCCTTCATCAGGTGCTGGCCAGTCTTATCACTGCAGCGAACAAACATGTAACATGTTACATCCGCCTCCACAACATTGTTGCATGGACGCATGTGCAATCAGCAGCAGGAGCTGCATTCCTACAAGGAAACTCCTTTTGAAGGACTCCCTCCATGTGAGCTCTCAGCATGGGCTTCCTCCCGGCCCAAGCGCGTCCCGAACTACAGCAAGAAATTGCAGCAAGCAGCGGCGGCTGCTGCGCAGGGTCATGTTGAAGAAGCAGCGCGTGCCCAAGAGTAACCCTGGGGGCAGCTGCTGACAGTAACCCTGGGGGCAGCTGCTGACAGTAACCCTGGGGGCAGCTGCTGACAGAAATTGATCTGCACCGCGATGCTCTGATGAGCGTTTCATGCGGCGCTTGAATGCGGCCGTGTTTGCATGGCCAAACTGCGTGGCTACACAACTAGTCGAGCTACAACAACCGGGCCCATGCCCTGAACTGCCTTCATGCCCTGGCCTCTCCGGGTCTCAGCATCTTGGAAAGGCAAGAAACTCATGCACTGCTCAGACTGCATGCTGCACAACACCCAGCACAGCCGTTAAGCCTCTATGCTCCTCACGAGGCACAACCCTTAGGCCACTTTGCTTGCAGCCAAAGCTGCTGACTCCCCGGCAGTTGAACGCAGGCCTGCTGCCCCCGCGGTCCTCCTGCACCACATCACCGCCTACGAGGTGGGGCTGTAGCCCATGCCGTCCGGCAGCATTGCCGGCTGCGTCTCCACCGCCGCCCCCTCATCGCCACCCGACGTGGTCATCGGCGGCGAGTACCTGCGCGCAGCAAGGAGCAGGCGCAGACACGGCCTCAGATACACATATGTGTAGGTCACACAGACCGATTGCACAATGCATCTGTTTTTGATCATGGTTGCCTATTTACCTAACTCGTGAATGATACTGGCTGTGTGTAGGTGTGCCCCCACATCATGCAGCATGCTGGTGGCATACATGGTGGCATACATCAACCCAGCAGCTGCCATGGCTGTGCCACTATGAATGCCAGCATAACAAGCCGCATAATAGCGCACTCACGTAGGCGAGGTCGGGGAGTAGCTGGGTGCAGGGCTGGGGTCTGCAGTGCCCGCCGCCGCCGTCGGACTGCGCATGGAACAAGCAGTCAATGATTGGGAGTTGCAGGTGTGGGAGGGGTGAAACAGGAGAAGGTTCATGGGATACTCCTTCCGTCGCCCATCGCTTTCATGCGCACGCTCTGCCCTGAGCATGTTCGAGCAAACAGAGCTCTCCAGGCGCATCAAGCAAGCAAGTTGACCCTACAAATGATGCGTTCACATTCAGCAAGGGAAGAAATGCGCTTGGCTGAGAGGTTGCTTCCACGCCTTTCCAGCGCCTTGCTCACCTGTACGTCGGCGAGGTGGGGCTGTAGGTGGGGCTGGTTGGGCTGTAGCTGGGTGAAGTGGGCGAGTAGCTGGGTGAGGTGGGCGAG
>JAWZTI010001783.1:0-11369 GCA_039880955.1 Chlamydomonas urium | reverse complement strand
CTGCTGGGCATTCCCAGGCAGAGAACACTTTGCTGGCAATCAATGCCCTTGTAATCTCTCAATCCTAGCCCCAGAACCCGGTATCAGCCCTTATCTCGTCCCTCGTCCCAAATCCAGGCTGATACCTATCAGGTGGAACAGGCGACGGGCCAGGTGCAGCACTTCAAGCCAAAGGCTGCAGGTTCGCTGCTCAGGGCACTGACCAAGCTGTATTGCAAGGACAAGGGCTTCCTTGCAAGGTTGCAGGGGCAGGCGGCCACGGGGCAGGACGTCGGCATGCGCAGGTTCAACGCCAGTATCCTCGCCTGCAACACCGCTGGCAGCCTGATGTAGGTGGTGGGTGCATCAGAGCGCCACATCGACGCCGCTCGATCACATCCATGTGCCCAGGTCCCTCGTCATGGCGGCCAAGCTCATGCAGACCCCCTTGACCACCGAGGATCATGCATCTGTGGAGCGCCTGGTGGCCTTGGCCTGGTGCAGCCTGGCAGACTGCGACAGCCATGCCATTGCCAACATGGCGTGGGCGCGTGCCACGCTTGGCTTCAGGGACACAGCCTTTGTACAGGAGCTGGTGCAGCAGGCGAGCAAGCAGCTGCCGCAGTTCGGTGCGCGCAGAAAAGGCAATGTGTTGTGGGCGCTCTGGGAGCTGGGCTGCGATGATGAAGCGTTCTTGCAGCAGCTGCATGTGCAGATCACCCAGCACAAGCAGGGCGCACAGGGCGATCAGCAGGTGAGCTCGGGTGCAGACGAGGAGGAGAGCGTTGCTCGCCAGCTAACCCTCGCCATACGTGCCTGCGGCAGCGCTGACCGCCTGATGCAGGTGGTGCGGCAGCAGGCAGAGCGCTTGAACCACATCCATGCATGCACAGCTGTTGTGAGGGCAGCGAAGCTTCTGCAGCCGCCACTGTCGGCTGAAGAGCAGGTGTGCGCTGATGAGCTGGTCGAGCTGGCCAGGACAAAGCTGCGGCCGGCAGCTGGCCAACATGGCGTTGGCAGCTATGCACCTGCAGCACGGGGACCCAACCTTCATGCAGCAGCTGGGACAGCAGTCCAGCAGGCGGGCATCAGAGTTTGACGCTCAAGGTGCCGCTGCAGTTTTGCAGGCGCTTACCAAGCACAGGCTGCATGACGAGCTGGGCGCCTTCATGCAGCAGCTGCAGGAGCAGCAGGCCGCCGCGGCTGGAGCCAGCGGTGCATCAAGTGCGGAAGGTGTGGAAGCGGGAGTGAAGCCGCCCCCCCACGCTTCCCACACCCGCTGTCTAACGTCATCGCGGCCTGCAACAGCGTTGACAGCCTGGCGCAGCTGGTGCAGCGTCAGGCGCAGGCCTTTGACCCAACACAGGCGTCCACAGCGCTGTGCAGGTTGGTGAAGCTCATGCAGCCGCCGCTGTCTCTCAGTGACGAGGCATGCGCCCTAAGCGCCCTGCAGCTGGTACAGCTGTCAGAGTCCAGGTTACCAGCCATGGGCGCCAACGACTGAGCCAAAACAGCGTGGGCGGTTGCAACGCTAAGGTTTCGGAACCAGGCGTTCCTGAGCAGCCTGCTGCAGCGGCTGGACGGGAGGGTGCAGGAGCTGAGCGGCGGAGGCACCGCCAACATGCTGTGGGCGCTGGCCAAGCTGGGCAGCGAGGACGAGGCGCTGATAAGGCGGCGAGAGAGAGAGAGATCGTTACAGAGGCCACCCAATCGGGCGGGGTATTGAAGACAAGGGGAAGCAACGACCACACAATCCGAGGGTAACAACCGATCCCCCTCTGTCTGTCTGAGGGTAACAACCGATGAAGTTACGAAATTGCAGGGCTTATAACCGCCCATGCCGGCACGCGAACAACCGCCAAGCACCGCCAACATCAAAGCTGACCAGGGGCGACACCCCCACGGGCCAGCGCGCGCCGGCTCTTGAAACACGAGGCTTCTGGGAATCGAACCTGGGACCCATGGTTTCCCATGGAGAGACAAGTCGCCTCCTAACCAGGTGTGTGCGTGTAGTAGGGATGCGAGAGAGAGAGAGAGAGAGACAGAGAACGAGAGAGATCGTTACAAAGGCCACCCAATCGGGCGGGGTGTTGAAGACAAGGGGAAGCAATGACCACACAATCCGAGGGTAACAACCGATCCCCCTCTGTCTGTCTGAGGGTAACAACCGATGAAGTTACGAAATTGCAGGGCTTGTAACCGCCCATGCCGGCACGCGAGCAACCGCCAAGCACCGCCAACATCAAAGCTGACCAGGGGCGACACCCCCGCGGGCCAGCGCGCGCCGGCTTCAGAAACACGAGGCTTCTGGGAATCAAACCTGGGACCCACGGTTTCCCATGGAGAGACAAGTCGCCCCCTAACCAGGTGTGTACGTGTAGTAGGGATGCGAGAGAGAGAGAGAGAGACAGAGAACGAGAGAGATCGTTACAAAGGCCACCCAATCGGGCGGGGTGTTGAAGACAAGGGGAAGCAATGACCACTCAATCCGAGGGTAACAACCGATGAAGTTACGAAACTGCAGGGCTTGTAACCGCCCATGTCGGCACGCGAGCAACCGCCAAGCTCCGCCAACGTCAAAGCTGACCAGGGGCGACACCCCCACGGGCCAGCGCGCGCCGGCTCCAGAAACACGAGGCTTCTGGGAATCAAACCTAGGACCCACGGTTTCCCATGGAGAGACAAGTCGCCCCCTAACCAGGTGTGTGCGTGTAGTAGGGATGCGAGAGAGAGAGAGAGAGAGAGAGAGAGACAGAGAACGAGAGAGATCGTTACAAAGGCCACCCAATCGGGCGGGGTGTTGAAGACAAGGGGAAGCAATGACCACACAATCCGAGGGTAACAACTGATGAAGTTACGAAATTGCAAGGCTTGTAACCGCCCATGGCGGCACGCGAGCAACCGCCAAGCTCCGCCAACGTCAAAGCTGACCAGGGGCGACACCCCCACGGGCCAGCGCGCGCCGGCTTCAGAAACACGAGGCTTCTGGGAATCAAACCTGGGACCCACGGTTTCCCATGGAGAGACAAGTCGCCCCCTAACCAGGTGTGTGCGTGTAGTAGGGATGCGCGAGAGAGAGAGAGAGATCGTTACAGAGGCCACCCAATCGGGCGGGGTATTGAAGACAAGGGGAAGCAATGACCACTCAATCCGAGGGTAACAACCGATGAAGTTACGAAATCGCAGGGCTTGTAACNGCCAGCGCGCGCCGGCTCCAGAAACACGAAGCTTCTGGGAATCGAACCTGGGACCCACGGTTGCCCATGGAGAGACAAGTCGCTCCCTAACCAGGTGTGTGCGTGTAGTAGGGATGCGCACCCCCCGCAGCTGGTGGCGCAGGCAGGCGACAAGGTGGGCGAGTTCAGGCGGCATGACATCTTCAGTACCTCCTCAGCACGACGTTAAACTGCTAGAGACGGCAGATGTATCCTGGTACTTTTCAAGAGGTCACGAGTTCGATTCCCATAGCGGAAGGAGATTGATTCGGTTATGGTTTCTATACTTCAGGTGCCCTGCTTGCGGGGAAGGCCTTCGAGCCACTTTCGGTCATGAGCCTGTAGATTCTGGCCCATTTGGGAGAGGGGTTGTATGCGCCCTCGCGGTGCCCTAAACAACTGTAAAACACACCACCAACACCCTGCAGGCTTTGGTCATGCTCAGGCCAGAGTGGAGGGACGCCGGGTTGGTGGGGAAGCCGGTGGAGCGCGCGCAGCCGCAGCTGGAGGGCTCCAACAGGCACCAGGTCGTGGACACGGCGTATGCGCTCACCGTGCTGCAGCACAACGACCCACGCTTCATGCAGCAGCTGTTGCGGCAGGCCGCAAGCAGCAGCAGCCAGCTGAATGCAACAGCGGTGTCGGACATGCTGTGGGCCATGGCCAAGCTGCGACAGGGGTCAGCCGACAGGCAGCTGGTGCGGGCGTTGATAGCCCAGGCAAAGGAGCTGGGCGCGCAATGAGGCTTGAAGGTCAGCACCCAGTGCATGTGCAACTTGGTATGGGCGCTGGTGGCGCTGCGCTATTACGACCGCGGCCTCATGCAGCTGCTGATGCAGCGAACCAGCTCAACCACAACACGCTCGCCAACCTGCCGCGCGCGATGGCGGGCCTGGGCCACGACGACCCGCACTTTGTGAACGACGCGGTTACCGCTGGGCATTAATGAGCTGCTGCATCAATCTGATGATGTTGGGTTCTATTCCCAACATAGAATGGGAATGGAACCCAACATATTCTGTTGGGCGCGGGACACGCGCAAGGTGCTGTGCAACGTGCTGTGGGCGCTGTCGATGCTGCAGCACGACGCCGCGTCTGTTGCCGAGCCGCTCATCAATGCCGTTGTGATCGCCCTGACTGACCAAGAGGGGTGGGATGCAACTGCGCAACTGCCACCAGTTGCTGGTTGACATTGAGGGGGGAGGGGTGGTCAGCAGCCGGCTCAGGCGTCAATTTGGTACCGGCAGCTGAGGGCCAACTGCAGGGAAGCCATGCGGCAGGTGGCGGGCGGGTATGCCAGTGCGAATCGGGTGCAGCATGCGGTGCTGGCGGCGCTCAGGCGGCTGCCTGGGTGCGGCGGTGCCGAGATGCAGCAGCTGACAGAGGACGGTGACGTTTACTCGTCCCTGTGCTTCAACCTCCCTGGCGGCACCAACGTGAGATGTGTGACGTGCTAACCGCTTGTGGCGGCTACGATGTAGCGGCGGTTCCTCCCGCCTTGCGCAGTGCATCACAGCCTTTGTGCAGCACAGCCTTAGTGCGAACAGAGATTCCTGAAGCTCCTTATTCGGCACAATCGAAATCGTGATTCCCCAGCCTGGCGGCTGCAACGCCTCTGTAGCTTCTCCTACCTTCTCCTGCCTGCGTGGTTCATTGTCTTGGGAGCACTGCATCTCGCTCGGTCAAACTTATCTCAAAAAGCAGTGACTTCTCACACTGGCCCATGGCATGCTGCACTGGCTGCTGCAGGTGGACTCCCGGGGGGCGTTCTTGGCCAACGCACCGGATGTGCCGCTGGGCAGCGTGCGCTGGCGGCGTCAGCAGATGGTGGCCAAGGGGTACAAGGTGGTCAGCGTGCCTCAGCAGGGGTGACAGGAGGTTGCTGCGCATGCCAGCACTGCGCAACTAGCGCAACAGGCTTACCTTGAGCGACTTCTCAGTTAGGCAGGCATGGCGCTGCAAGTGGTGGGTTAGTAGGGTGCTGTGGGCGTAGTGGCACCGAAAAGAATGGGGAAGAGGGAAAACGTCGCGCCTGCAGGCGCCTTGCGCCAGGTGTGCAGGGCGCTGAAACAGTGGCTGCAACTTGTTTTGAGTGAGAAGGGGAGATGTCCGTTAGCTAAATGCAACAGCACAGATGCGCTGGTCAGGCATGGCCAGTTCCTCTTGCGAAGTGCACATAAACAACTTCAAACACACGGAATGTATATTTCGGCATGCATGTTGTTGTAACGGTTATATGGTTGTCACATTGTCACGCTTGCACCCACATCGCGGGACTTGTTTTATTATTTTCTGGGTGCCTGTGCCGAGCATTGCAGGATTTGCTCATTTTGCACCAAACGATGTCCTTAACCATTGAATGCTGATTTTGCTGAAGACGCGTGTGCTGCATCCTATATTTCTTGGCTGCGTCGAAAAGGAGCGCAAACAAAACAATTTGCAAGCAAACACATTTCTGGCACACGTTTGGGGTCAGCTTACAATGTTGCGGTGCTGGCAGGACATTGGCATCAACCCGCATCATCACGCTCAAGTTGCCGCATGCTGCTCGAATCAAATCGCGTCAGCGCATGCAACACTGCAGCACACCCGCGCCTGAAGCTTTTCGCCTCGCCTCGCCAGCACCAGAAGCAGCTGCAGCAGCGTCTGCAGCCATGCAGCTCAGTGCAACGCGAGCCGAGCTACGTAGTGGATGCGGCAGCGCAGCGAGAGGCCTACCGTGCTGCGGGCAGCGGCATGAGCATGGGCATGGGCAGCCCTAGCAACTGGTCTTCAGCTCCTGGTTACTGGGCAGGCAGCACAGGCCACCGTGGCTGGACTAGCGAAGATGAGGCACGAGGGCTCACTGCGCTCATCCGTAACTGCACCAAGCTGGGCAAGCTCATCTACTTATTGGACCGAAACGAGGCAATTTTCAACCACATCCATGCGTCCGCAGCCCTGGTCAAAGCAGCTGAACTCATACCATGCGCAGCCTTTGGCCTCAACCTCCACTGCGTGAGGCGGCTGACCAGCATCACAGCGCGCCTGCTCCCACACTTTGACGCCCAGGGCCTGGTCAACGTGGTGTGGGCGCTGGCCAAGCTCGACCACTATGACGATCGTTTCATGCAGCTCTGGGCGCGGCAAGCAGGCAAGCTGCTGCCCCGCCTAGACGCCAGGGCCACGTCTGTCATGCTGTGGGCCCTGGCCAAGTTCAGTCATGCAGACAGCCAGTTCCTAGCGCGCATCTACAAGCATGCCCGGCAGCTTGAAGGGTCGAGCTTCAACGCCCAGGACAACTCCAACATGCTGTGGGCGCTGGCCAGGCTGCAGCACCTGGCGAGCGACCCGCAGCTGGTGCAGCAGCTGCTGCGCCAGCTGCAGCCGCAGCTGCCCAGCCTCAGCAAGGCACAGCTCGCCAACGCCGCCTGGGCCGTCGCGGCGCTTCGCTACTACGACCCGCACTTCATGGAACTGCTGATCCAGAGCGCCGGGGAGAGGCTCAAGGCGCACAGCAAGCAGAAGCTTCTTAACCAGAGGGAGCTGTACATGCTGCTGTGGTCGCTGGCGACGTTGGGCCACGAGGCGCCAGTGTTTGTGCGCGGCGCGCTGTCGCGCCTGCTGTCGATCTATGGCGAGAAGGCGGATCAGATGCGCGCTGATTTCGCAAAGTTGGAGCTGGCTGCTGTACAGCAGGATCAGGCTGCTGCGCAGCCCGAATCGGCTGCTGCACAGCTGGATCCTGATGAGAAGCTGGTTCCTGCTGCGCAGTTGTATCCGGCTGCTGCACAGCTGGGATCAGCTGTACAGTTTGATTCAGCTGCTGCACAGCTGGGTTCTACTGTGCAGCTAGAACTGGCTGCTGCACAATCGCAATCTGCTGTGCAGCTGTATCCTGCAGTGCAGCAGGGTCCGGATGCGGCTGTACCATTGCATCTTGCCACGCATCCGGAGCTTGTGCAGCAGCCAGGCTTTGCATCGCGGCTGGAGCCTGCGGATTGCACGGATCGTGCTACAGGCCTGGGCCCCACATCACACCTGCGGCCTGCAGGGAGCTTGGATTCTGCTACAGGTTTGGATCCTGCTGCGCCCTTAGAGCCTGCAGATTGCTCGGGTCTGGATCCAGAAGTGCTTCTGGGGCCTGCAGATTGCTCTCATGCTGCTGTGGGTGCGGATCCGGACATGTCTGCCCCTTTACATCACACCACGCCCCTGGATCCTGCCACCTCCTTGGATGCCGCACCATCCTTGGATTCGGCCGCGCCCCTGGTCCCCGCCGCTGGCCCGGACCTGTACTACATGTACTCCATGCTGTGGGCGCTGTCCATGCTGCAGCACGACGCCCAGCGCGCCGCCCCCACCATCATCAGAGCGGCGTACTACAGCTGCCGATGGCAGCTCCAACATGGCGCGCTCAACCGCAGGTTCGCCTACCAGCTGCGCATGCTGCACCGATACCTGGTCACTATAGAAGGTACAGTCAGCCTCTCCAAGTTCCTTCTGCACCACTCGCAATACCAGGAGCTCCGGCAGCTATGCCAAGCGGCATTCCTGGCGAAAGCCAAGCGGGCGCGCGGCAAGTCGCCCCCGCCCTTTGTGGCGAGTGTACTGCAGGCGGTACAGCAGCTACCGGGGTGTGACGACGCGCAGGCGCTGCGGCTGACGGACGACGAGCAGCTGTACGCCGACATCGGTCTCACCCTGCCGGACGGCACCAAGGTGTGAACATAGCGTTCATATTTGTGAAGGGGGCAGGCTTGCTAGTTTGATTTTCAGTCGGGAGCCGACAAACGAAACAAGCAGAATGCAAAGGATCTGCATCTTGGCGCGGCTGTTGCAGGCCCGCTGCGCTATTGCCCGGCTGTTGCAGGCCTGTTGTTATGTTGCGCGCCTGTTGCAGTCCCTGCTGTTCTGTTGCGTGTCTGTTGCAGCCCCTGCTGCGCTGCTACTCGGCTGTTGCGAGCACCTGTGCTCACACTAACGCCGCTGCCGCTCACGCCGCCGCCCCTGCCGCCGCCCCTGCCGCCGCCCCGCAGGTTGCGATCGAGGTGCAAGAGCCACACGCCTATGTATCCAACATCCCTGGAAGGCCACTGGGCGCTCTGCAGTGGCGGCGGAACCAGCTGGCGGCCCGGGGGTTCAAGGTGGTGGTGGTGACGCAGGCAGAGTGGCAGGAGGTGGGGCCTGAGCTCAACGGCGCATGCCTGCGGATGAGCTTCCGCGAGGCGGGGGTGGTGCTGCCAGCCAACATAAGCAGCCTGCGCTTGACAAGCTCGTGACACGGAGCAGCTCTCCTCATACTCAGAGCGCACGATGAACCATGTAGCTGGACTCTCCACCTGCCAGCATTACCAGCCTGCACAGGAGGGGCGCGCAACAGGGTGCAATAGGGCGCAAGTACAGTCAGCAAGTAGACAAAGTGCATGGTCATTGTCCTGCAGGCAGGGTGTGCAGGGGCTGTGAGACTGTTTGCGTGCCACCGCTGCCGTGGCTGGTGCCCTCCCAGCCCTGCTTGGCCCGCCCAGCAGTTTGCTGGCTAGCTAGCTACAGTACCTGGTGTGCTCTTGCACTGGTTTCGTTGGCACACCATTGCCAGTACTTGAGTTGTTGCCTGTGCTCCCCTGGACCCAAGGCTTCAGACTCAAAGCTTGTTCAAGGCCAGCATCTTACAGCTTGGCTTCACCACTTTATGTATTTGATTTATTTCACTCCTTTGTGGAGGATGCGAAACTCCCTTACAAAGGATGCGACATTCTTCTTTCAAAGGACGCGGCACGCTCAGGTCCTTTGTGTGTGCCTGATGGACAGTTCATGCACTCGCCATTACTAAGTTTGCATCAGCACTTTCTACTCCTGCACTCTGTGTACGCGAACGCTGCACATCTCTGTCACCCGCATGCCACAGCAGGCTGTGCTGATAGCATCGCACTTGGCATTCTGCTGGCCAGGTAGGTTGCTGTTACAAGGAGCCTCAAGCAGACAGCCACGTAGACAGCAGGGTAAGCAGAAGAAATACTAGTAGCGACCAGTCATAAATGTTGTAAAAAGAGGCATGTGTACGATGTGCAACGCTCATGGAGCCTTGCAAACAGGAAAGCGCAAACTGAAACGGATGAAAGTCCCGTAATAGTGATGTCAGCAACAGCCGCTGCAAAGCACGAGCATGGTGTTGCAAGGGAGAGCACTGGCCCACAACACCATCCACACTTGTGTGAGCCGCCCAGGCAGTCCACACGCTGTTGTTGCATGGCACCAATGTTGCATGGTGTGTGCCTGGTCACCAGAGAGGGGCTGGAATAGTATGAACAGAACACACACATCATGCGGGCCCCCCTGCCGCCCTCCCACACAAATATCAAGAACAGTACTGGCATGAGTGACCGGCTCAACCCCAATGTGGGTGAACAATGCATGCAATGGGATAAAGATCAGAATCCGCGGTCGCTTGTCCCTTCCCAGCCCCCCCCTTCCCCTCCCCAGGACTTGACTTGAATCCCCCTCCCCCAAGCTCCACTTGCCATTCACTTGACAACGCCCCGACCTTCATCTTTGATATCAACGGCGAGGACGAGTGCGCAGAATCTCAGGGCAGGAGTGCAGCTTCTTCAGACAAGTGCGCAGAATCTCAGGGCAGGAGTGCAGCTTCTTCAGACAAGTGCGCAGTGTCTCAGGACGCGTGTGCGGTTTCCTCGGGCAGTTCTGCAGCTACTCGGGACGAACGTGCAGCTGCTCAAGACGATCATGCAGCTTCCCAAGACAAGTGTGCAGCTTTCTCAAACGCGAGCAACACAAGATGAGCCTCGCATGGCATCCAACAAGCACGTGCGCACGTGTACTCAGGGCAAGCCTCTCCCCGAGTCAGCCCCTTTCTCAGCAGCTTCTCCTTTTCCCTCTTCCCCTTTCACATGCCCCCTTCCACCCTTCCCCTTCCCCCCCCTCCCCACCTCCCCTTGCTCCCCCTTTACCCCCGCCTCTCCCTTTGCCTCCCCATCCCAAGGGCGTACTGTGGGGCACCTCTGCAGCTCACCCACCACACACCGTGTGTCCACAGCCAACCACAGCCCACAAGCTTCACCTTCTGATTCCGGATCAAGCCCCATCTGGTACCCTATTGATAATGAAGATAATATGAACATAGCTTGTTCAAAACTGCAAGCCTGTGTCGATATGGCGAAGCGATGGATAAGCAAGTGGTGAAAGTGACGCATGCCCTGCCCTCCACGCAGGCCCTCTCTGCAGGCCATGCACCCAGGTCCTCTCTCCAAGCCGTGCACCAATGCCCTCCTCTCCCCGCCTGCCCTGCCCTGCCAAGCGTGAGCCGCAGACTAAACATCAGGTGTGTAGCCATCCGCGAAGGGGTTGGTACGGCGGGTGCGGGACGAAAGCGCCTTGGTGGGGGGAGTGAGGTTGTGGAACGGGTTGTCATCCTCTCCCTCCACCTCACCCTCACAGCCTCCAGCCCCCTCCTCCCCCACCTCCTCCTCCGCCCCGTCTGAAGACGACGGTTCGTCTTCCTGGTAAAAGCTGCCCTGCATGCCAGCCTGGCCGCCGGAAGACGAAGAGCCACTTGGCGATGCGCCCGCTGAAGCGGAAGTCCCGCCGCTGCCGCTGCCCGCCCCCGTCCCCCTGCCAGCCGTCGCCATCGTCTCCCTCCCTACCGCCCCCTCCCCCACTGCCGCTGCATAGCCGCGTCCCATGCCATTCACAGCCGTCGCCGCCTGCCCAACTGCCACAGCCGCAGCAGGAGGAGCACTCTGATGCCCTGCCGCATACCGCCCCGCAAGCCCTGCCGCTTTCCCCCTCGACACCCCTGCCCCTGGTCCTGGCCCTGCCCCCACCCCCTGCCCTGTCCCCTGCACGCCATGGCCCCTGCCCGTCCCCGAGTCCTTAACAGGAGACGCAGTAGCAGTGACAATGGCGTGTGCGTGCAGAGTGGAGGCTGAGGAGAGGGCGTGCCCCCCACCACTGAGGTTGCTGCTGGTTTGCTTGGAGTGTGGGTGGACGGGGAGGAAGGGGTTGCAGGTGTCATCCGTGCTGCCCCCCTCCTCATCGCCGCTGCCGCTGTCGCTCGATGCGTCAGGGTGTGGGCGCGAGGGAGGTGCGAACGGGTTGTCACTGCAAACGGAGGGCAGAGAAGTAGGTACACATTTTTAACAAGAATTGTCATGCACAACCTTGTCATC
The DNA here is from genome assembly GCA_039880955.1 of Chlamydomonas urium. Classification (NCBI taxonomy): domain Eukaryota; kingdom Viridiplantae; phylum Chlorophyta; class Chlorophyceae; order Chlamydomonadales; family Chlamydomonadaceae; genus Chlamydomonas; species Chlamydomonas urium. The sequence goes on along the minus strand of JAWZTI010001783.1, from coordinate 10 downwards.
TACCTTTGGC
>JAWZTI010001781.1:0-11383 GCA_039880955.1 Chlamydomonas urium | reverse complement strand
CCTCCCCACCGGCCCCACCACATTTTCCACTCGCCTTGTTCCGCATCATGGTGTCATTTGACAACAGCACAAGCCGAGTCTGCTGCATCGCCGCCGCGCCGCCGCTGCCATGCACGTCCGCCATGCTCGCGTCCATCCCCCCCTCCGCCCCCGCCCCCATCCTCAGCAGCTGCTGCTGCTGCTGCGCCTGCAGGCGGTCCTTGAAGTACAGGCAGCAGTACAGGATGCGGTCGTCCGCGCTGACGATGCCGCTGGCGGCATCACCGTATTGCCGAGACGCCTCGCGGTACTCCGACATCGTCTCGCCCCGGAAGAAGCCGTCCTTGGCGTCAAGACCCGCCCGCAGGGCGTGGATCGCCGCCCTGGCCTGCGCAGCCACGCCCCCCGCCCCGGCGCTGTCGTTGCCACCGCAGCCACCTCGGGATTTGAGTCGGTCCAACTCCAGCAGGACGGTCCAGGGTACGACGGCAACCACCTGAAGCAGCTGCCGCTGCGCCTCAGCAACCGCTGGGTCATCATCCACCTGCTCCTCCGCATCCTCTAAGCTGCTGCGGCGGGACAAACCGCCACCCGTCGCTCCGCCGCCGGTGCTGCCGGCGTTGCGCCCTGAGGCCTTGGGGCCGAAGCGCGCCCTAATGTGCTCTAGCACGCGCAGGGCGGACCTGCTGAGCAGTACGTTGGTGTCCAGTACGAGGTACAGGCGCCACTGTACCGCCTGGCCGGGCGACAGTCCTGCTGAGGACGCGAGCGTCGCCAGGGCGGTACGCAGTTCGATGCCGGGCCGGCCCAAGGCCGAGGGCGCCGGTGCCAGCTGCAGCGCTGTGGAGGCCTGAGGGCGGGGCGAGGTAGGGCAAAGGTGAGGGACAGGGCATGGCGAACATGAGGGGCATGGGTGAACTTGGAGTATGAGGGGCATGGGGAGTTATCAAGCATGAGGGGTATGGGCAAGCTCGGAGCATGAGTGAAGTGCGTGCGTATGGGCGAGCTTGGAGCATGAGTGAAGTGTGCGTATGGGCAAGCTCGGAGCATGAGTGAAGTCCGTGCGTATGGGCGAGCTCGGAGCATGGGGGGCATGAGTGAATTCCGTGCGTGAGAGTCATGGGCAAACTCCTAGCATGGGGTCCTGAACACTTGTGTGCATAGGCTGTTGCGCAACGCCCAATCCCTAACGTACTCCCCCTGTGAGAGTGGGCGTGATGCAGGCGCAGGGAGCTGATACGAGACTAGAGGCATTCAAGCTCCAGTCTCTGACCAACCACCCCTCCCACACACCAGCTGTTTGAGCGTGTACTGCCAGCGCTTGCAGGTGAAGACAACATGGAACAGCATGGACAGCATGGAACAGCATGGACAGCATGGAAAATGCTGGCCTTGTTGCACTATCGCTGATGCTGCTTATCCTGCTGCTGGGCAGCGGCTACAAGCACCTTCTAGTTCACATAACCTTAGTTCACATAACCGCCATTTATACTTGGCGCTCAGTGCCATTTCAAACTCACCAACAGCTGCTCGAACTCCACGTCCATGGGGTCGGGTAGCTGCAGCAGCACATGCTCAGAGTCCTGATCTGGCAAGGCCTCGGCATCCATGGCAGCGGCGCTGCTTAGGGCCTGTGGGGGAAAGGGGCAGTACAGGTGTTGGTGGGCAAAGGTTGAAGCAACACATCAAGAAGCCACGCTGGAACGAAGGCCATAAGTAGCACTGACCCCAGCGCACACGAAAATCAGCGTGTGCCATGCTACCGCTCACGAATCCACCACGCTACCTCTCATGAATCCGCCAACCCAATGAAACACAGCAGTGATGGTGCCACCAGGTGCAGCACTTGATTGTCAAGGGCAGCAACGCTCCAGCGAGGGCCTAAACTACGTGCCCCCACACTTTCCCAAGCGGTGCAACTCGCCTGCACAAACTCGGGCTGGTGCCTGAGCTCTTGGACAAGCTCTTCCACGTCCTCCATGTCCACATCTTCCCAAGGGTCCAGATCCAGTACAGGCAGCTCAGGCAGTACGTCCGACACATCGGAGCCTTGTCCTGCAGTTATCGCTGCGGTACTGCCGCTGCGTCCCCGGGGGGTGGGGGCAGGTGCAGGGTGGGAGGGCGTGCGGTGGAGTCTTGACGTCAACGCGCGTCAATGCCGACGCTCTCACAGGGGGAATGTGCATGAGTGGAGTGGTGCAGCGGCCTTTTATTCGTCAGCCCTTTCTATCTGCTGCCCACCACCACCATGCCAGTGGTTCACCTCCAAAAATACTGTCGGGCGCCAGTATTTTGCAAGTACACTATACCTTGTGTAAGCCATGTCACCTTCTCTGTGCCCTGCTGGCGCCGTGGGGCGCATGGGAGGACGCTAGCCTGAACCCCCTGCAACACATACCTGTCCAGTGCTGACGTGCCGGAGGCTTGGTAATGGCCAACCACAAGCCACAGCGGCATCCAGAGCCGCGTACCCGCGTGCTCGCAGCTGAAATCGCGCCCGAAAAAACCCTTGTTGTGCCACTTGAGCAGCTGTGCTGCGCTGTAGGGGCCCCGCCGCTTGTCCTGCGATGCAGGGGTGCAGGCGTGGGACCCGCGGGCAGTGGGAGGTTGAGGGACGTGAGGGCGCTGGAGTGTGCAGCATGGAATGTGGAAATGTGGGGATGAAGCAAGAATGCCCCTTGCACTTGGTTTTCAGAGCTGCGCTGTCCTGTATGCCTTGTGTCAAGTGCCCCTTCCATTCGTCCTGCTGGCGTGATCTGATATCCAACTCGTACAACGAACCTTCGGATCCAGGTAGTACCAGGCTGCTGCATCCTCAATAGGAAACGCTTGGACGCCTGTGAGGAAGTGTGGGAGATGGAGCGGCGGGCGGGCCAGGGGATGATCGGAGCCAACAAGATTGCACAGGCCCTGATGAGACAGGTATGTGGCAATGAGCTGGATCATGGGACCAGGGCAGTCAGCTGGCTGGCACATCATCAGGCAAGTGCTGCATTGGATGGACAGGAGCAACCCATAGCTGTTGTCGCTGCTGCATTACCCCTGCTGCAGCCAGATGAGGTGAATCCCAGAACGGAATGTGGTGCTTCGTGCTGCATTAGCTCCCAGATGGCATGCTCAGGACAGGCAAGTGGCATACCTGGCTTTGTCAGCAGGGTCATGATGAACTGCAGCAGGCGCAGCATATGTGCTTCCGACGCGGCTTCCAGCTCCAGACGGCTGCCCTTTTCCGCGTCCACAGAGTACACGCTGGGCACCTACATGCAGAGCACGCAGCGTATGGCGAAGATTTGCGCCAAACTTGGAGCAGAGAGGCAGGAAGTAGCGAACTCGCATGCCAGCCCTCGTCCAGCGCGCTGGGGCCTGCCTGGACTACTCCATGCGCGCAACCCTCACCTGCAGCGTGCCCATGTCCTTGGCAGCGGCCTGGGCAGCCCTGATCTTGCGCAGCTTAGTGCATGGCAGGAACACATCCACGACGACGGGGCCCATCGTGCCCTGCGCCTGGCAGCAAGGCCGTTGCCCTGCGCTGCTCTGCGTCAGACGATGATGCACTGCGCAGCTCATGGGACCCAGTTACGCGGATTTTTGCCTCAACTCGTTGTCCACACCTTCAGGGTTGATTAGATATTTAGGGTCCTTTATGCCACGCAGTGAGCGTTTCTCTCTCTCTCTCTCTCTCTCTCTCTCTCTCTGCAAATCAGAGTTTTTTGACGAAGAAGACCGTTTCTTACTGCTGGCTCATAATCAATGCATGAGCAACTTGCGCAACAGCATGCACTATGTGCGCCACGAGGGCTGCATCCCATGCCGCGCCCCCTTTTCCTCTGCACCATTCTGTGCCCTTCTGCAGGTGTTGGCCTGGCTGCATGGGTCTGCACGTGCACACGGCGCACCATGTGTGTTTACCCATGGTGCATGTGGGCCACAGGGTGGTCCTGCGGCTGCAGGCAAGGCATATGCCTGCGGCACCACGTCAAAGCAGCGCCATGAAGGTAGGCTGCGGCGCCCATGAGGGTGTGCACCCGTGTTACCTGTGGTTCCACATCACAACCATGCCATGTCCGCATGCTCCACAAGACCATGGCCAGCACAGCAACTGCATGGCAGGCTGCATTTTGCAGCGCCACTGCTCATGCTGCCAGAAGAGGTGTGCACCGCCAGCTGCAGCGCTGTGGCGGACCCTGGTGCTGCGCGCCCCGACCCCCCAACATCAACCGGGCGGGGCCGACAGCCACACAACCGACCATTGATTGATCGAGCGCGGCCGGAATCACCAGTCGCCCCTATACGACAGCGCAAGCTTCCTTCCCTTGCCCCCTCACAGCTCGCGCCCTGTGAAACCCGCTCGCACCTTGCCGCTCGTTGAAGCGACCGCAGCCTCGCGCCCGAAGGTCTCCGCCTACGCATGGTCCGCCTGCGGCTGCTCGGGGCCGCGCTCCTTGCGCTCGGCCTCCTTGCGGTGTGGCAGCGCACGTTCGCCGCCGTCCCTACTGACCTGACAAACTTCCAGGTGCACAAGGCGCAGGATAGGCTAGCCTGAAGGGCAGGGAGAGGCCTGTGTGGTTCCGGGGGGCTGCAGGGGGCCCTGACAGAAACCGCAAGATGGAAGCGACTGCAGGTGTTGCCAACCAAGCGGACGCATGCACATGCAAAGCAACATGAAGGGCGCAAGTTGCACCGCGCAACAATCACTCATGGCAGACTGTTTGCAAAAATACCGCAGGTATCATCAACCCAGCGGCAGGGTGTGGGGGCAGATTTACCCCAGGACTGTAAAACACACTGCTACCTGCGGACAATTCCCTTCCTGAACTCACGCCCAAGTGCGTATCAGATCTTTCTTTCTTTCGTTCTTTCCTTCAACCCTGCCCCGTCATCCTGTGGCTACCTGTGTGTACAGGATGAGTACCCCTGCGCCAACGCCACCACTGCGATCATCCGGCCACGCACGGTTGAGGATGTGCAGGAGGCAGTGCGCACATTTGCCAAAATCAAGGGCGTGGGCGAGGGCCACAGCTGGAACCAGGTGGGTTGGGGTGGTCAGGAGCTGAGAGGGAGAGGGTTCAAGGGCGCTGACGGAAGGCACAGACTGCAGGCTTGCAGCGGTGAAGGGCGTGGGCGAGGGCCGCAGCTGGAACCAGGTGGGTTGGGGTGGTCAGGAGCTGAGAGGGAGAGGGTTCAAGGGCGCTGACGGAAGGCACAGACTGCAGGCTTGCAGCGGTGAAGGGCGTGGGTGCGGGCCACAGCTGGAACCATTTGCTTTGGCGTGGTCAATGGCTGAGGGATAGGGTTCAAGGGCGCTGACGAAAGGGATGGGCAGCGGGCTTGAAGTGGTGAAGGTCGTGGGTGAGGGCCACAGCTGGAACCAGACGCTAGGGCGTGGTCAGGTGGTGAGAGGGGCTGAGGGCAGTTAGGAAAGGGTAAGGACAGGCAGCAGTCAAGGACTTGGGTGAGGGTCACGTCTGGAACGAGGTACGAGATCAGCTAGGGAGGGGTAGGAAGGGGTGGTTGTCACCGACAGAAAGAAAGAGCTACGCGCTTGGGCGTGAGTTCAAGAAGGGAATGGTCCACAGGTCGCAGTGGTTGCATTGTTGGTTTGCATCGGGGGCGTTCTTGGTTTGCAATACAAGGTTTTGATAGGTGGCTGCCAGGTGCAAGCGGAGGAATAGGCAGCACGTTCAAAGAGGGCCAAAATACTGATCCCGTGCTGCTGGCCCCCCTGCCTCCCCCTGCCCCACTGCTCAACCAGCCCTTCTTCTGCGTCGGCGGCAACGTGACCAACGCCTCCCACACTTCATACAACGCGTCGGACTTCTGCACGCATGCGCCCACGGCAATGGTTGTCATGACCACGCCTCGCCCACTCAACATCACGGTGGACGAAGATGCTATGGCTGTTGACGTTGATGCCGGTGTGCTGGTGAGCACTCCTTGAAGCACTGAATGGATTACCTCGTTTACTATAAAGACGGTATCAAGCACGCAAGTGAGGCATGGACACGCCTTGTGCGAGGTTGCCCTGGCTGCTGATGTGGACCGTGGGGGGCGCAGTTGCCTTGTTCAGGTTGTCTATGTATGACTCTTTGAAACCAGCTTAGTGCAATATGAAACACCAGTAACAAGGCCACACCCTGTCCTGTGCAAGCGTGCTTTGACCGCTACTACTGTTCTTGCTCTGCCTCGGTGCAGACGATCGACCTGATTCAGTACCTGGGCAACTACGTCACCAAGAAGTCCCCGACAGGGTACACGCTGCCCGCCTTCCCCTGGTGCGAGGGCTTGACCAGGGTTGACTGGGGATCCCCTGGTACGAGGGTTTTACCGGGTTTGACCGGGCTTTGACCAGCGATTTTTACGGAGTTTTGACCGGGTCTGGGCTTGGAGAGAGGTCCAGGCACTGATCAGTACAGACGTGTGTACCTGCGCCTGCCTCTGGCCCCTGGCCCCTGCCCCCTGCGTCCGGACCCCCTGCCACAAGGTCCACTGTCTCCTCACGCCCTCCTGCCGACTTCCCCCGCCCCCTGCACCCCTGACCCTCCCACCTCCCCTTACTTGCCCTGCCTCCTGCCCTGTCCTTCCTCCCGCCCTGCCTGCGCCAGGTTTGTTTACCAGAGCATCGGCGGGGCCGTGTCCACAGGCTCTCACGGCAGCAGCCTCAAGTATGGCTCGCTGTCCAACCAGGTGGGGGCAGTACGTTAACGTTTGAGCGTTGAAGTGTGGACGCAAGTGCTTTGTCCAAGATGCGCCACACCACGCCTTGAAGACCTTTCTTTCGACTGAGAATCTGCTGCTGTACACATCGCAAATGCACAGCCTTGCCCCTCCTTGCCTTGGCCCCTCACACACCATGCCACACCTGTTCACACCCAGGTCCTGGCGATCACCATGGTGCTTGCCAACGGAACCATCCGCACGTTCACCAACGAGACGGACCCCTTTCTCATGAGGGCTGTTCGCGTCTCGATTGGGCAGCTGGGCATCATTACGCGCCTTAGGATCAAGTGAGAGAGTGTGGGGAGTGTCGGGAGTGTGTGGAGTGTGGGGAGCACAGGGCTGCATTAGTTGAGGTCCCTTCGGGAGCCATCACATGATCTGATGGTTTTGGAAACGCCACTACTTGCCACGCACCCTTCCAACCATCGGCACCCACACCTGTGTGTTGCGCCACACAGGATTGTGAAGGAGCAGCCGGTGAAGCGAACGCTCAACACCATGCACTCCACATCCTTCCTTGCAATACTGAAGGAGCCCTTTCTACCATTGTCCCCCACTCTAACCTCTCACACTTGTGCTGCTGCTGCCATACACGATTGTGAAGGAGCAGCCCGTGAAACGTATGCTCATGATGATGCCATCCACATCCCTCCTGGCAGCACTAGAGGAGACCCCCTTTCCACCACTGCCCCCCACACTACCCCTAGAAAATTTTGCTGCGCCCGCCACACAGGATTGTGAAGGAGCAGCCGGTGAAGCGCACGCTCAACATCATGCCATCCACCTCCTTCCTGGCAATACTGGAGGAGGCGCAGGAGCAGTACAAGAAGGACGGGACACTGCCGGGCGGCCTTAACGAGACCGAGTTTTTCTGGATCACTCAGCGGAACGAGGTATGGGGAGCGGGGGAGCGGGCCGCAGGCTTGGGGGGCAGGGTATTGCAACTATTACAGGGTTTTGTACAGGGTGCTGAAAACCATCTCCTAATGATACAGATTGTTCATGATGTACCTATCGCTGCGCAGCTGGGGTGCGCAGGGATTGCAAACGTCAGGCACCTCGTCCTCGCCCTTGCCCCCTCTGCACCTGAACCCTGCACGCAGCTCATGATGGCCTCCTATGCGCGTGCTGGTGTGGCGGTTGCAGATGTGCAACACCTCATCCTCGCCTTTGTCCTTCATGCCATAAGCCCTATATCAACTCCTCAACCCTGCATGCAGTCTATGATGGTCTCATTCACACGTGCTGACGTGGCGGACGTGGACACGCGCCACTCCTGTTCCCTTTGACTGAAAGCCCTATACCCTTGGCCCTAACCCTGTGCACAGTTCATGATGGTCTCATTCACACGCGCTGACGTGGCGGACGTGGACACGCGCCACTCCTGTTCCCTTTGACTGAAAGCCCTATACCCTTGGCCCTAACCCTGTGCACAGTTTATGATGGTCTCGTTCACACGTGCTGACGTGGCGGATGCGGATACGCGCCACTCCGTCCTTGCATCCTTTAACTCTCCAGACAACACCACCATCTACAACACATCCATGCAGCTGCTGCAGGCGAGTGTCACATCTATGGGTTACATCTAGGCTTTTGCACTTCAAATGTGTGAGGGCAGGCTAAATGTGTGGGGACAGGTCAAGTGTGTGGGGGCAGGATCACCGCAAGGTCCGGTCCCTCCCGTTGACAGTCCAGCGCAGGGTGTGGGTGCAAGGTTTAGGGGCATTACGGGGGCCAAGGAGCTCATCTAGGTTGCTGTGTTGCATTGTACGCTTTGCATGCTTTGGGCGTGCCCCTTACCAGATGACGTCATCTGTTAAAGTGTCGACACTTTAACTTGCGTTTTACCTGAGCCAGCGGCTGAGGCTGTTCCCCTGTCTTGATACCGACGCTAGGTCACACTGCCATGAAACTCACAGGCACGTCTGCCCTTATCACAACCCCCACACTTGCAGGACCCCACCATCAACCGTTTGGAGCAGCTGCCTCTACTGGAGGGCGTTCAGTTCGGCGATGATGGTCTGTCGCTCAAGTCAAACGTGAGGATTGCCACACAATTTCCCACACATGTGGGAATCACTCGGGGACGCGTATTGCATGCGCCAAGGCTGCCTTCTTTGAAAGCCTTGCACAGAAGCAAGGGTGGCAGCCGCAGCAGCGGCGGCAGCAGCAGCAACACAGTAGTAGCAGAAGTGTATGTTACAGTTCTGGGGGGCTGTGTGGGGGCGCACGGAACCCCTGCCCAATGTGGGCAGGATTTCCTAGGACCATCACCAACATCCAAAATGGCTCACGACCAAGTATGAATTCGGATGCGCGTGCTGCGCTACCTTCCTTCCCGCTTCCCCGGGGAATGGGGACTGCCCCTTCCCCTTCCTTCCCGCTTCCCCGGGGAATGGGGACTTCCCCTTCCCCTTCCTTCCCGCTTCCCCGGGGAATGGGGACCTCCCCTTCCCCTTCCTTCCCGCTTCCCCGTTACCTTCCTTCCCCGTAACCCGCTTCCCCGTGTCGCCCTTGTGCCCCCACTTGCAGCCTGAACACAACACCGCACGATACCCAGCTCGTCGCCCTCCCTCTGGCTGCGATGACCCGGCCACCTCACTACCCTGATCATGCCACTCACCATCTTCTGCTACACAGAATGTGACGCGCAACGCCCACAGCATCACTAGGAAGCCCCCTTGTGATGTCATGAGCTCTGCCCTACCGCCCCACTGCCCTTCCGATCCTTTGCCCCATAGAACGTGACATGCAACATCTATGGCATCATCAACGAGCCCTTTTGTGAAAAGGCTACTGTTTCATATCATACTTGCTTCACTTCTTAACCTGCACCACCTCTTGCCATACAGAGCGTGATACACAACATTTATGGCATCATCAACGAGCCCCCGCTGCAGCCGTCGGCCACCCCAGGCGCGGAGGCTGGCGGTGATCCATCTGGAGAGTCTGGTAAGAGAGGGAGGCAGGGGCTGGTGCCTAAGGTTGGAGGGAGGGAGAGGAGCAAGAGGAGTAGGAAGACGAGGAGGGGTGGAAAGAGGAGGAAGAGGCAGAGGAGGATACCAGCGGTGCTGCGTCCGGTGAGTCTGGTAAGAGAGGGAGGCAGGGGCTGGTGCTTGAGGTTGGAGGGAGGGAGAGGAGCAGGAAGGGTAGGATGATAAGGAGAGGAGGGCCAAGAGATGGGAGGGGGAGCTGGGGCAAGAGTATGAAATTGCTGTCCTTTCCCTCGCATCCTTCCCTCAAGTTCATTTTCCTTAGGGTTCATTTTCCCTTAGGGTTCATTTTCCAGATCCCTGCGCTTTTCCTCAAATCTCCCCGCCCCTGCCCTCTCCGCCGTCACTCATGCCTCCGCCCCCTTGCCCCCTCGTCCCACCTGATGTCGCCAATATTCCACGCAGAGGTCACCAAGCAGGATGGGCTGACTGACAGCAGCGCACCAGGGGCCGTGCCTGCCACACCCGCTTCCCCCGCGCCAGCCCCTGTTGCCGCACCGGCCCCAGCACCTACGGGAGGCTTTCTCTCGGCAGCAGAGCGCCTGGCCCGCCGCAACGCAGCCAGGGCAGCCGCGGCGGCTGCGGCCGCAGGGGCAGACAAGGCCACAGGTTCAGGCGCATCTCCGGTCGCAGCTGGGGGTGCGGGAGGGGTGTCGGGCACAGCTCCAGGGACAGGCGCAGGTGCATCACCGGTTGCAGGTACAGGCGCAGAACTGGGTGCAGGTGCAGGTGCAGCAGAGGCTGCGGGTGCACCCGCGAATGCAGGTGCAGGTGCAGGCGGGGGTGAGGGCACAGCAGTGGTCCCTGATCGACCCTGATCGACGGGCAGTGTTGCTGCACAGCCTGCCTTGCCTGCTGCCCAACCTGCCTTGCCAGGTGCAGGGAGCGCTCGCTGGTGCTGCTGCCACTGCTACAACCCTGATGCCCTTGTACCTGCTGTGTCCCTTGCCACGACTCTGATGGCAGTACCTGTTGCAACTCTGATGGCAATACCTGTTGCAACTCTGATGGCAATACCTGTGATGCTGTCTGGCTGGCTGCCTCTTCCACTGCACCCAACCTGCTGACCCGATGTGTGCGCTTCCTTGCTCTCGTACTTTAGTTGAACAATGTGCGGTTGCATGTGCAGCTGCATGCTTGCAGCTCGATCGCATGCTCACCCCTCACATGACTGAGGGCTCTGAAAACGCCCCTGCTCCCCTCCACCCCTGCCCCCCTTCCCCTGCACACTCCCTTTCCTGCCACGCCTACCTGACCCTGTGTCACCACTCCCCTGTCTCCCTCTGCTGCCCCTCTCTCATCACAGCTGGCACCCCCACGCCCAACCTCTACACCGCAGCAGAGACCTCCCCTACCACTACCTCAGCCCCCGCCACACCGCTCCCCACCAACGCCGACGGCGCCGCTGCCGTCGCTCCCGACGCAGTTCCTGAGGCCGCCGTTGCCCCTGCGCCAGTGGCAGTGCCCGCCTATGGCACTCCCACACCATCTGACCCCGGGAGCGCAGTCGCGGGTGGCACGCCGGCCCCTGCCCAGCGCTTCACACCTCCCACACCTCCCACACCTCCCGTGTTTCCCGCACCCGCCGCACCATCTGTTGTCCCCGGCGAACCGGAAGCCGTCACGCCCCTTCCTACCTACTCATCGGCCCCCAGCACTGCGGCGAAGACACCTCCCCCTCATCCTGCCGCTGC
>JAWZTI010001780.1:0-11396 GCA_039880955.1 Chlamydomonas urium | reverse complement strand
GTGCTGGCGTTGAGGGACATGCGGTACGAGAGCGCCAGCGCCCGTGCTGTCCTGTCCGCGCTGCTCAGCGTGCGGCCGCGCTCCGGGAGCACGTCTCCGTCGCCGCTGCCGTCGCCGCCGCGCTCGGGGCGGGCGACCAGCCTACGCAGCGCGCCCTAGGCCCCTTTACCTTCCTTGAGGCTTGTGGCGCTGACTACACTACTTCAGTGAAAGAATGCTGAAGCCCCTCGCTCAGGGCGGGCGGCAAGCCTGAGCAGCAAGCCCAGCCCTGGTCCTCTGCAGGAGGATCCTTGTGGCACTGATTACGCTGACCCTGATAGTGCTTGGGTGGAAGAATGGCCTTAGTCCCTTGCACGGGGTGGGCGACAAGCCTAGGCAGCGAGCCCAAGCCCCTTGTGCCCCCCCAAGGCTCTGCAGTGATAATGTGTAAAACCTTTTCGTTTGGTATGGAACCATGGCCAGAACCATGGGTGCTACCTTGATAGGAGTAGAAAATCCATATCGATACTCGACCTCATAGTCACTTCAACCCATCGTTTTAGCTATGATGCACAACAAAGCAAGGATTCTCCCACCTTTACAAGGAGTGGGGGTGTTGAACAGCTAGACCTAAAAAATGCGTGTTTATCCTTTCCCTAGTTGCGCAGGCTAGCCAACTGCAGTTGCAGTGCAATTGCACTGGGCTAGTTGTAGAAGCAGTGGCTACTGTAGCGGAGGTGAATAGACCACTTGCTATAGCAGCGGTTGTGGCGGTACATGTGGTGTTTGTATGAATGGTATGGCCACTTGACATCAAGCGCCAAAAAGGTGTCAGGCACTTGGTTCAGTTGGATCCTTGCAAGGGACCTCCGGGTGGGGGCAGGCTTGCCTGCGGACCATTCCCTTCCTTCACTCACGCCCAAGGGCGTAGTTCTTTCTTTCTTTCAAGGGACCTCCCTCATGATCATGAAAGAAAGGAAGGAAGACTACGCCCCTCTGGTGCGTGGGGTTTGGGTTGGGAAGCAGTGCTGATTGCGGCACATGGCCGCTGCAGCACCACTACCCTGAATCACCTCCCTCATGATCATGCTTTTTCCGAGCCCCAAGTGTGACAGGGCGTGGCTCTGCACAACAGGTGCGCGGATCATGATGATCATGGTGCTGGAAACTGGGGTCAGGGCCGCGCTTTCAGCCATGCTGCAGGGCGCAACATGTCCTGCAGGAGCAGGTGCTCCGCAGAACCATGCCTTCTTCTGTTTCCTTATAACTTATAAGTTATAAGTGTAACTAGTGTAATTACACTCAACCTCCTGAGCCCCTGTGGTAGGGTGCGCCTGATATATGGCGTGCACTGTGTAGTGCAATCAGCCACGGGTTTTCTATGGCAAAATCTGTGCTGCGCGGCTGCAGTGTCCCACCAAAACCAGAAATTTGGGAATCGCTAGAAGTTGGGATTCCCAACTTGGGAACCATGCTTTCGCGAAATTGGAAAAGATGGGCCATCCTGCTGTATTTGGGATGAGCTGAGCTGACGCGCTCACGCATTAAGGCATCAAACTGCCCAAGAGGAGCACCGAGTACACTACACAGATCAGTTAGAGTGTGTGTGGTGTTACAGGCTCGTCAGCGGCCCAGGGTCGCCACACAAGTATGACGGCCCCCTACACTGTTAGGCCAACAAAAAGGCTCAAGTTGTTCAAGTTGGGCATAGAAAAGCTGCCTCCATGATCACAGGCGAAATCAGGCACCCCAGCTGAAGCGTAGGTTAGCTTGGGACGTTAGCGTGCATGCGCGGTCCCCTACGCCACACCTGACCTGTGGCACAGAAAAAAGCACTCTCTACTGCTCCCTGACAACTCGCCATTTGACTATATCAGTCCAAGTGTGGGGGCAGTACCCGGTGTGGGGGCAACTTCTGAACTAGGTTCGACAATTGGAAGCTCATGGGCGGGTGATTAGGTCCCACGCTTGACCAATTTGGTGGAGGATCCACCACATAGTGGTGACTGATCTTCCACACCTGCGAAGTGTGAGCTTGAACCAGATCGTGAACTCAGCCCACTGTACCCACTGTCTGATGGGCAGCTCAGCTGAGCACCAGGGGGCACTTACATATGCGCTGAAGGACATGGTCGGAGCGCTTGTGAATTTGCACTACCATGGTGTCACCATCGGCAGCACTGAAGGCGATGAGCTGTCTCATCTAGAGCATCAGCGTCCGTCTGTAGCCGCAGCACACTGTTGCTGCATGGCTGTGGGTGATGTAACCACTTGTATGTTGTGTACCTGCTATTCCAGTATGCCTTTAGGGTGGTCTGCACTCAGCTTTGTATGCCAATGCCTATGCCCTTGTGCCTGACGCAACCCCTCATCAACCACTGTGAAATTACACGTGGTCATCGCGTCATGGCGGCGCTTGATGCCCCCATGCCCCCATTTTTTTTCCAACCCCACTAGGGCCCTGCGTCATGCAGGCACTGCGACATGCCTTAACAGTGGTATTTTCCCCATCACATCTGAGAGCGCGCTCCTTCCAGCGGTGCATCGGCCCTGTCTAGTCTGCATGCTTGGTCACAGGAGGGCAGCAACTATCGTGTCTGCTGTCTTGTAGTGCTGATATGCTGCTGCTGTAATACGTTTCCTATTGACAGTTGCCTCACTAGGTCTTGCTCCTATCTCCTAATGAGTGGTGCAGTTTCTAAAGGAGGGGCATGCTCGCACTCTGCAGCTGACTGACAGCTTTGAACCCGAAACACACCGCGCCTGCTTCGTTGTCACCGGCATCGAGCGCCGCTTGCTGTTGCTTCGGCGTCCCTTTCCAGGGTGCGTTTGGCGCGCACCTTGCACTTTACTCCTGTGCTCATTCATGCTCCCCTGCCTTGCCTGGTCACGCAGGGGTACCTTGACGCCATGAGCGCACAACCGACAGGATGGGATCAGCTGTTGCTGGGCGTGCAGCAGTGCGTTCGGGTGCTGACAGGCATTCCCTGTGCCCGGCGCGTTTGTAAGGGCTGGAGGGACGCCTTTGAGGTAGTGAATGGCAAGTGAGAGTTGGGCATGAGGGGGTTCAAGACAGGCATCAGCCAAGCCTTGCTTGAAGCACCAGCTGGTGTGGTGGTCACAGCGAATCAGAGCATGGTACCAAAAGCGCTGCACCCTCCCACCTTCACCTTCCAGGCTGTGCTTCAGCCATTATTCTGGCCAGAGACTGGAGGTGGCAGCCATTGCAGCAACCATGCGGGTCGTTAAGAACAGGGCCACCCTGACAGCTGTCAACGTTGTGGAGCAAGAGTATGGGTACTTTGAACCCCCGCCTCTCATGCTTTTGGACCTGCTAGCAGCCGGAGTGGCAGCAGTCCTCGCCACCCGCCTGCGCAGGCTGACTGGCGTAACAATAACTGCAGCATCGGGTGTTCAACGGTTACAGGCGCTGCAGCAGTGCACCGGCCTGACGCATCTGGACATCAGCAGCAGCAACTTGCAGGACTGCGGAGCGGCGGAGTTGACAGCTGCGCTTCAGGCGATGCCCAGACTGGTGTGCCTACATGTTTGTGATTGTGATCTACATAACCGAAACAGACTCCTTCCGCAATGGGAATCAAACTTGTGGCTTCTGGAAAAGTACCAGGGTACTCCTGCCCTCTCTAGCAGTTTAACGTCGTGCTTAGGACTGGTGTGCCTACATGCTTGCGATTGTGATCTGCAGTCACAGCGTGTTGTGGCTGCCTTTGCCTCAGCACTGCGGCACCTGACCCAGCTGCAGCACCTGCACCTGCGAGGATTGCTCAAGCGCATCACGCTCACGAGTTGCAGCTTCACAATGGGAGCAGCTGCCAAAGCCCTGACCCCTGTGCTGGCCCAGCCCACGGGCCTCGTCGAGCTTTGTTTGGATGGCAATGACTTTGGGACACAGGGAGCGCAGTGCCTGATGCCTGTCTTAATCGCCCTGCCTCACCTGCGCAACGTTGACCTGTCGTCATGCAAGCTCGGGGTGCAAGGCTGCGTGGCTGTAGCACGTGCTCTCAAGGACAGGGACGGCGCGGTTGTGCACTTGCACTATAGTGGTTTTATCGCCGGCAGCACTGAAGGCGAAGAGCTGTGCAACATGTCGGGCATCAGGGTCTGTCTGTAGCCGCGACACGCTGTTGTTGCATTGCTGGGGGTGGGCACATGCTGATGCAACCGCTCTCATGCTGTTTGCCTTTCATTTGGTTATGCGTGGCCCTTGATATTTTACGCGGTGTTTGCTGCATGTGGTCTGCTCATTGCCGCCCAATTGGAACTATTGCAATGGTCAGCTGCGGGGCTGCAGCCCTTGTAGGTAGGCAGGTAGGTAGGTAGGCCATGTTACAGTCCATCGGGTCGCTAGGGCACAAAGGACCCCTACATCGTTTGGGTCCAGCGGTGGCAATTACACCGTTTAAGGGGTCTGGCTGTTAGAATCGCCTCGGTTCACCGTATTCTTTCGGTGCAAACAGCCTTTTCTGGCTGTGCGCCGTAAGCGTGGTAGAACGGAGCTTCTAGGCTTTGGAGATGACAAAGGGTGGAGGCAGGGTGAATGTCAGACTGCCACCCCTGGCAGGAACACGGCGAGTGCAACAAGTGGTGGTGTGTAAAGGAGGAAAGGAACTGTAGCATGATCCATCCATCCGTCCAAATCAACACAACCAGTTCAAGGAGGACGTGGCAGGCGGGCGGGAGGGCGGAGAGGGCGATGAACGATGACCAGCTGTCAGCTGGATAAATCGCAGTCCTGGGGGGCGCCAAGGGCGCATGGGACTGACCGGGCAGGTTGTGCTTACAATTGTGCACCTGACCGCGCGCCTCCCCCTCAGCCCCCAACAGCTCAGCACCATGTTTCCATTCAGCCTCTCCCAGTCTTCGACCAGCGCCTGCCAAACCCGGGGCCTCCCCAGCTCCCCGTTCGATTCATTCTGCATCTTTCCCTTAATCCCGCCTCCTGAAGTCATGGAAACAGGATCGTCAGGACTGTGATTGCATGTGCATTGGGAGTCGGCACCTGCCACCCCCTCGCCTCCCCATGCATCAACACCATGGCCTCTGCCTATCTTGCCAACACCCCCACCTCCCAAAGATTGGCAAACCAACACCTACTACCCCCTCAGCTCTTCATTCAGCAGCACCATGGTTTCGTTCAGCCTCCGCCGCTCCCTGTCAGCGTCGCCCAGCAGCTGGTCCCCCACAGCACGGTCCCTGTAATCCCCAGCGCCACCCGAAACCAGGCTGTACTTTTTTCTCAGGACCATGTTCTCATGCTCCGCCTCAGCCAATTGGTTAGCGGCGTGGTAATCCTTCTCGGCCAGTCTGTGTGCAGATAAGGGAGGGTATAGGGTTTACAGCCTTCAGTGCATCGGAGGTTCAGCATCGCGGGTTTGCAGCGCAAAGGCTAGGAGCCTTGAGCGTGCTGGTGCATGGTTCTCTGCACTCACCTAGAGAGTTCTGCCCGTTTTGGGCGCGGGCCTTATGCGCCCTAGCGGTGCCCCCCAGGACTATGATACACACTACTGCTACTACTACTACCACCTACCATGAGGTAGGCCCTCTTGCTGGGCCTCAGCCTGTGCTCAACTCCCAAGTAGCACATGATCCCCTACATCCCCGCAGCCGTCATCGAGCGCACCTCCCCTGCGGCGGGGTGTCCTGCCAGACCTGCCCCCCTTCCTGGACCTGCCCCTCTACTGCAACAATAACATTGCCCAGCCTCATCCCCCTATCCACTCTCCCATCCTTGGAGTCACAGTGCACTGCCAGTGAGAAAAGCCCTCTTGCTGCTCGCCTCCCAACCAACACACGATCCCCTACATCTGCAGTCGTTGCCAGGTACGCCTCCTACGCCTGCCCAGCGGCGGGGTGTCCTGCCAGATCCGCCCCCCTTCCTGGACAGTACTGCAGCAGCAGCCTTGCCCGCTCTACACACCCCCTCGTTCCGCTCCCCCACCATCAACATCACCATCACAGTTCACCGCCAGTTACACAACACCCCTTGCGCTTGGCCTTAGCCTCAGCTAACAGCCTGTGCTCACCTCCCCACCAACACATGGTCTCCTACGTCTGAGTAGTCGTCGTCGCGTGCACCCCTCCTGCGGCGGGGCGTCCTGCCAGACCTGCCACTCTTCTTCGAGGCACGCGCCAGCTGCTTGCGTAAGTGCAGGACACGCTCCGCCTGAGGGAGCAGAGCGCAGACATGCATGTTGTAAGCAGAGAAATCGACTGGATGGAGGTTGCAATAGAAAGACTCTTTGTCAGAGAGGTCAGGTGCTCAGGCGGTACGAGGGCTGAGCTGGTATTGCGCAGCTGCAGGATGCGCTGTGCCTGAGAAAGCACAAGGCAGACAGGCACATGGCATTTGGAGAGCAATGGACTGAGTGGAGGTGGCATTCAAGCACATTGAGTGTCGCAGGGGGCAAGCGCTCGGGTCGTAGGCGGAATGACTTGGATTGCGCAGCTGCGGGATGCGCTGTGCCTGCGTTGCAAGGAGATCAATGACTGGGTGGAGCTGGCCATCCGAAAGCTGGACGTTGCAGAGGTCAGGTGCTCAGATGGTACGAATACAAAGAAGTACGAAGACAAGGCTGGATTGTGCAGCTGCAGGACACCTGCGTATCCAGTAGAGGACGCAAGGTTAAACCCTTTCCCCCTGCCTCCACCCCACACACCTGTATCACGTGGGGGTAGGTTGCCACACTTGCCACACCCTTGGGGTCCCTCACGGGGGACCGCTGCCGCTGGTCTCGCACAGTCGCCCTCGCGGCGAGCGCCGCCGCCGCTGCTGTCGAGGCGCTGCCCCCTGGCCACCCGGCCGTCGCGGAGGTGAGCCGGGTGGGAACGACGGCGCCGGGGTGACCCAGAATGCCCGGGATGGGTAGGGGGAATGTCAGGGGAGGGGCGCTGCCCCCTGCGTCCCCTACGCAATTCAGCGGGGAGCATGCATAGGGGAACCTTCAGGAAAAGCGATGGTGCAGATGAGAGAGCGGGTAGAGGGAAGGTCAAGTGGGAACAAAGGGGGAAGTTCCGCAAAGAGGACAGCAGAGATGAGAGCGTGGGGAGGGGGAGGTTCAGGGGAGGGACGCTGCCACCCTAAACCCTTGTCATTTCCAATCAACCTTTCTACTTGCAGCTCGTCCTTGCCTGCAGGTGCCACCTTCCTGTACACCTCATCAGTCATCATCATCAGCGGCTCCCAACATGTCCAGGAAACAGCAGGATGCCCTTCCTGGTGTCACTCGCCGCTATCATGTAAACTCACCTTCACCTTTTCAAGCAAGCTCTTCCTGTTCCTGCTCGCACCTGCAGCTGCCACCTTCCTTTACACCTCATCCCAACAAGTGCAGGAAACAACAGACTGCTTTTGTCCTCCTGTCGAACTCTGCTAGCTACTTGACTTGACCTTTCTCAGGTTCTTTCCCTACCAAGGACCTACTCCTCCTCTCGCCTGCAGCTGCCACCCTCCGGTACACCTCATCAACCATCAGCAGCAGCAGCTCCCAACACGTCCAGGGAACAGCACACTGCCCTCCCTGCAGTCACCCCCACCGCCATTCCTCAACCCTCAATCTCATCACGTAAATTATTGTTGCAACAACTCGCACCTGCAGCTGCCACTCTCCGGTACACCTCATCAACCATCAGCAGCAGCGGCTCCCAACATGTCCAGGGAACAGCGGGGTCGCCCGCCAGGCCGTAGCTGTGCCTGAAAGCCTGCACAAGTCTGACGACCGCCTTGGGCAGCCAGCCACTGGCCCTTGGCAGCGGTTCCTATAAGGGGCAGGGACATGACAGTACACTCGCTTGTAGTACAAAGAGCTTGTAGTACAAAGAGCTTGTAGTACAAAGAGCTTGTAGTACAAAGAGCTTGTAGTACAAAAGACACCTCCGGAAAATCAAATAAGCAAGTGAATCCTTGTTTGAACGCCTGCACCAGCCTGACGACCGCCTTCAGCTATCCAGCCACTGGCCCTGGGCTGCGGTTCCTGTACGGGGTGACGGCATGGGGGCATGCTTGCTTGTGATAGACCTGCAACTGATTGAAACAGCAAGTTGATCCTGTACGGGGTAAATGTGTGGGGACTTGCTTGCGTCCCCATTTGCGTCCCCATTTGCGTCCCCATTTGCGTGTCAATGAAAGCAGATGACAGAGTGCAGCTGATGGATTTGCAGCTGCAGGTGCGATTTGCAGCTGATGGATTTGCAGCTGCAGGTGCGATTTGCAGCTGATGGATTTGCCGGTGCGCAGCCCTCTGAGTATCTGCACCGTTTTCAAGGCAGCTGCGGGCAACAAGCCAGTGGCGCGGGGCAGCGTTGCCTGTCAGGGAATAGCGCATGAGGCGAAATCGCATGTCCATGGAAGCAGAGTGCAGCTGATTGGCTGTGGTGTACAGCCCTCTGAGTATCTGCACCGTTCTCAAGGCAGCTGCGGGCAACAAGCCAGTGGCGCGGGGCAGCGTTGCCTGTCAGGGATGAGCGCATGAGGCGAAATCGCATGTCAAGGGAAGCAGAGTGCAGCTTATTGGCTGTGGTGTACAGCCCTCTGAGTATCTGCACCGTTCTCAAGGCAGCTGCGGGCAACAAGCCAGTGGCGCGGGGCAGCGTTGCCTGTCAGGGATGAGCGCATGAGGCGAAATCGCATGTCAAGGGAAGCAGAGTGCAGCTGATTGGCTGTGGTGTACAGCCCTCTGAGTATCTGCACCGTTCTCGAGGCAGCTGCGGGCAACAAGCCAGTGGCGCGGGGCAGCGTTGCCTGTCAGGGATGAGCGCATGAGGCGAAATCGCATGTCAAGGGAAGCAGAGTGCAGCTTATTGGCTGTGGTGTACAGCCCTCTATTTGAGGGTTTGCAACGGTGTAAAGACAGCCTTGTGCAGCCAGGCACTGGCCCTAGGCAGCAATTGCTGCAAGGGGTAATCTATGTGGGCGTTCATGCAATCCAAGCATTCATTGCAAGTCATTGCATTAGAGAAGCTCCTTATCATTCACTGCCTGCACCAGCCTGTTTGCGGTTCTGGGAAAGCTCTTGAACCTCCCATGGTGCCTCTTCTGTGTCCCGCTTATCCGCCCTATTACTTCCCTTACCTTTCCGGCTGGACCTGTCCACTGCACCACTCCCACACACCCCCATGTGCCCCCTTACCTGCCCCACTTATTTATTACGCCACCTGATCCCCTGACCAATCCCCACTGCTTCACCTTTGTCCCCCGCCCCTTCCCACCTACAGTGCCCGCCCTCACCTGTCCCACGTATTTTGGAGAGAAGCCTCCCGCCACCCTCACAAACACAAACTTGTCCGGGTCCGTTTGGTATGCAGAAGAAGGGGGCCCCAGAAAGGCAAGGGAGGCTAGTTGCGCCGCCTCTGTGAATTCCGGCAGGCTCATAAATGGAGGGGGGTACACGGCGGCTCCTGTGAGGGGGCGTGATAGGAAAGGATGGGAAGGGCGGGTTCTTGAAGTGAAGAGCTGTGACATGTGGCTGCTTGCAGAAAATGGGACACGAGCCACTCTCACAAACACAAACTTGTCCGGGTCGGTGTGGCATGCGGAGGGAGGGGGTGCAAGGAAGGCAAGGGAGGCGAGTTGCGTCGTCTCTGTGAATTCCGGCAGGTCCATGAACGGAGGGGGCTGCACCGCGGCTCCTGGGAGGGGGCGTGGAGGGCTGGTGGTGGTGGGAGGCGCTGCCTTCCACCTTCACAGTGCTGTTCCCTGCCTGACTACACGCGCAACTGACATGCGTGTGACTGATAGCATGCCTGCATGCGTGTGGCTGATAGCATGCCTGCATGCGTGTGGCTGATAGCATGCCTGCATGCGTGGGGCTGATAGCATGCCTGCATGCGTGTGGCTGATAGCATGCCTGCATGCGTGTGACTGATAGCATGCCTGCATGCATGTGGCTGATAGCATGCCTGCATGCATGTGGCTGATAGCATGCCTGCATGCATGTGGCTGATAGCATGCCTGCATGCGTGTGGCTGATAGCATGCCTGCATGCGTGTGGCTGATAGCATGCCTGCATGCGTGTGGCTGATAGCATGCCTGCATGCGTGTGGCTGATAGCATGCCTGCATGCGTGGGGCTGATAGCATGCCTGCATGCGTGTGACTGATAGCATGCCTGCATGCATGTGGCTGATAGCATGCCTGCATGCATGTGGCTGATAGCATGCCTGCATGCATGTGGCTGATAGCATGCCTGCATGCATGTGGCTGATAGCATGCCTGCATGCATGTGGCTGATAGCATGCCTGCATGCGTGTGGCTGATAGCATGCCTGCATGCATGTGGCTGATAGCATGCCTGCATGCGTGTGGCTGATAGCATGCCTGCATGCGTGTGGCTGATAGCATGCCTGCATGCGTGTGGCTGATAGCATGCCTGCATGCGTGTGGCTGATAGCATGCCTGCATGCGTGTGACTGATAGCATGCCTGCATGCGTGGGGCTGATAGCATGCCTGCATGCATGTGGCTGATAGCATGCCTGCATGCGTGTGGCTGATAGCATGCCTGCATGCGTGTGGCTGATAGCATGCCTGCATGCGTGGGGCTGATAGCATGCCTGCATGCGTGCTACTTCCTTCCACCAGCCACCCACCTGATTCAAGTCTGCCAGGGCTCAGAGAGCGGGACCGCCGCCGCCTAGCGCTGCAGCACCGCTTCCCGATGGCCTCAGGCGTCAGAAACAGGGGAGTGGACTTGTTGTGCTGTCGCTGGCCCTGTGCCCCCACACTGTCCAGTATCCTGCGTGGCAGTCAAAAGCCAGAGGGGGAGGGGTTGAGGAGCAGGGGAGTGGACTTGTTGTGTTGTTGCTGGCCCTGTGCCCCCACACTGTCCAGTATCCTGCGTGGCAGTCAAAAGCCAAAGGGGGAAGGGGTTGTCAGCAGCAGCTGCTCAGCAGCTGTCAGACCTGGGACGAAGACTGTGGGTAAGAAACAGGGGAGCGGGCCCCTGGACTCAATCAAACAGCCCAGACACCTGCCATGTCGTTGAAGGCCTAAGGGGAAGGGGTTCAGGAGCAGGGAGGTGGACTTGAGGTGCTGTCGCTGCCTTGAGGTCCCACACACTCTAGTCACCCCAGGATTGGTGTCCTGCGAAGTTCATAGTGGTAGGGGGAGCAGGGGTTGGAAGAGCAGAGTGTGGGTGTTATACAAGGAGCCCCAGGAGCAGGGGTGTGGACTGGCGGTGTTGGCGCTGCCCCCTCTGGACCCACACTGCCCAGTATCCTGCGTGGCAGTCAAAAGCCAAAGGGGAAGGGGATGAGGAGCAGGGGAGTGGACTTGTTGTGCTGGCGCTCCCCCCTCTGGACCCACACTGCCCAGTATCCTGCAAAAAAGGCAAAGGCCAGGAAGGGGGAGGGGTGGGGACCAGGGGAGTGGGCTCTTGGTGCTGCCTCTGCTCCTCCGGTCCCGCG
>JAWZTI010001779.1:0-11421 GCA_039880955.1 Chlamydomonas urium | reverse complement strand
TTGCACCTGCCCCTGCCTCCCCCCCTGCCTCGCCCCTTGTAGTCTGCATTTAACGACGGCGATGAGGTCGTGGTCACAGGTCCTGTGAACCTAAACGACGGCTATTTGTACGTCCTGACGCCTCGCCAGCCTTGGTGGCAGGAGCCTGTTTGGGACATCAGCGCCTGCTGCGGTGACACTGACAACAAGAACAAGTTCTTTGCGCTCATCAAGTGAGTTGAGGGGGAGTGAGTTGAGGGGGGTTGGCGAAAGCAGGGCTGACAGGGTTCCTGTCAGGGGGGTGAGGGGGAAAGCAGTTGAAGGAAGAGTTTTGTTGGCTCGCAAAGGGCAGGGGAGAAGGAAGGAAGATTCACACTTTTTAGGCTTGGGCTTAGGAAAGCATTTGTCTGCAGACAAGGGGTCTCTGGTTCTTCCCAGGTCACCAGCATGCAGCTTGCACGCACGGCGCTGCATGGACAGGTACAGCTGCTTGTGCGCAGCTGTTGCCACATGTCATACTTAGCACGCCTGCCATTGAAGCCTGCCTGCCATTGAACGTGCCGTCTGTACTTAAAAGTGTCTTGTACCGAGCTTAGCTGTTGACCTGACTCCTAACTTGGATCCTCTTCTCATGACTGCGATGTTGCAGGCCCATCTTTGGTTACAACGCCCAGCCCACCTTCATTGATTGCATCTTCTACATGGGCTACTGGTTTATAGTGCTGAACATTGGGCTGTGGAAGTGGTACAACGGTACGCTGCTGGATGCTGACTGGAAGCACACGAAGATGATGCGCGCGCTGCGGCGCAAGGAGATGGAGGAGGTGAGGAATGGCGGGGTTGGAGGGAAAGGGGGTTTGGTGTAGGGCACTGCTATGTCTCCAGCATGCGGAGGGGGTGAGGAGGGGCGCGGCGTGTGGGAGACACCTCAGCCCCATCACCTCAATTGTATCTCTGTACTCCTGTTTCCTCACTCCCAACGCCTCCCTCTTCTCTCAACCCGCAACACAGGAGGCAGCCATGCGCGCCAAGATGGGAGACGCCTGGTGCCCCAGCAAGGTCAGCAGCGGCACCGTTGCTCGCGACACCACAGCTGAGCCGCTGCCTGCAATCCTGGGTGCTGAGGCTGTCACGATTGACACAACGGCGGCAACGGCAAACTCGCTGGCGGCTGCGGCCAAGTCCTAAAGCGCAGCTGGCGTCAAGACCTGAAGCGCAGCTGGGGTCAAGCCCTAAACCGCAGATGCAGCCAAGCCCTGAATCAGTCCACGCCGTGTGCTCTGCTGCAGTCAGCTGAAACAGGGCTCAACCGCAGGGGCGAGCGCGTAGTACCGTTTTCCCCTGTGACGGCCATGTTACATGGTCCATGTCTTGTCATGCTGATTGAGTGGTCTGTTTGACTAAAGACAAGCAGCAGCTGCTGCTGCCGCACCCCACGGGCGATTCCCGAGTGTGGCATTTACACGTCAATGTGGCCCAGCTTGTGGGCCCAGCTGCACTCAGGAACTGGGTTTCGACAGGCGGATGCGCCCTGGCTGCTGCTCTGTTAGTGCCATCAACCTAGACCCGAACCTAGCTTCTCTCGGATATTTTTGTGTCAAATCAAAGTTAATAACGAGCTTATGCTGATTAAATAGCATAGCTGAGTAAGACAGGCTGACATGTTCATATCTGACTGTGATCTTCAATGATTTAGCAACCCCAAAGGGCAGGCCTCTGGACTTCAGGCGCCTGCCATGCATGTTCGCGCTTGCGAGAGCGTAGCATTGTGATGGTTGCTGCTTGCAACTCTCCCCCAAGACGTGTAACGTCAGTTGTCTCCATTTGTGCTGCGCTATTGAATCCAGTTCCTCAGCCCAGCGCTATCTGCAATGCTCGTAGGGACGCAGATTCAAGTCCGAGAATGGCAGCTGGCTGCATGGTGCCTGGCCAGCCTGCATGCATCATGGCAGGCTGAAGCAGCCCTGCTGGCAATCAAGTGCATGCTTGTGTGCGCCTCTCCGCCACTTGCTCAGGTGCATGTAGCCTGCGCCTCAAGACCAAGCCTGGCTGTTCTGAGGCAGCATTGAAGTGCCAGCGCGACTGTTGCTTGCAAGGTTGTCCTGTGTATGCCGGGATGAATTCAATACTGCCCTGGTTGAGCTTCTGTGAGCAGCATACTGCTTATCTGACCAGCCATCAGCAACGCTTTCTGTGCATGCCCTTTTTTCTTTTCTGCCGAGGTGCAACACCTGCAGCATAGTGATGCCATTTTTACTGCAGCCTGATGATCAGATTCCGAACAGCACTCTGCGCCAAAGTGCCCGCACTGAATTAACAGCATGGAATGAGCCAGGCTCCAGTCAAACCAGGGGCCAAAGAAGAGCAACAAACAGAGAAAATAAGCGGAAGCACCGCGCCACAGAGGTGCAGGGTCAGAGTCAGCCACAGCTGCACAGCATGCCAATCAGACGTACACTCTGTTCGCACTGCCACCCGGTCACTCATACCAATGACGGACAGAGTATGTACAAGGTGGCCGCCTGTCCGGCAGCGTCCACACAAGCGAGGGAGACACAAGCATTCAAGAACAACTAAGCTGCGCCAGGCAAGCCAGGGTTTTCTCGCCCGGCTGTCAGTCGCCACTAGCTGCCCGCTCATGCATCCTCCTCGCTGTCCGTGACATCCTCGCCACGCGCCCTTCGTGCGTCGCGCAGCTTCTTCATCGCCTTCTTCTCCTTGTTGGTTAGCTTGGTCTTCTGCTGCTGCTTGACCTTGATGACGTTGCCAAACGCGTCCAGCACCTCCTCCTCCTGCTTGAACTCCACCTTCTCCTTCAGGCCGCCGCCGGGCTGCTGGCCACTGGGGGTCAGGGTGCCCTCCGCCACAGTCCAGGTCTCAGAGCAGATGGCGCTGGAGAACTCGTGGTTGTGGGTGATCATGACCACACCACCACCAAAGCCCTTGATGGCCTCCGCCAGGGCGCCCAGGGAGTCGCGGTCCAGGTAGTTGGTGGGCTCGTCCAGCACAATCATGTGGGGGTTGTTCCACATGGCCGCACCCAGCACCACCTTGACCTTCTGGCCACCAGACAGACCGCGCATCAAGGAGTGGGTGGAGAACTCGGGCTCCAGACCGAAGTCCTCCATGTGCTTCTGGATGTTGACGCTGGTCAGGGGCTTGGCAAACAGACCAGCCTGCGCCGCCTCCTTGGCGTCAACGTCGTTGACCATCTTCTCGAAGCCCATCTGCACCAGGTCGTCGCGGGGCAGCCAGGTGTTCTGGTCGGCGTGGCAGCCCACCCACTGCACCTCGTACTCGTAGGAGCTCTTCAGCTTGCGGCGGCCCAGGATGCGCTCCACAACGCGCTTGACGCCGTCCACCAGGATCGCCGCCTTCATCTTCTTCTCCTCCTCCTCCGTCAGCTTGCGGTCCACCTTGCTCAGTGCCTCGCGGTCCTCACCAATGGCGTAACGCCACTGGATGTACTGGTTGGCGGTCTTGTCCAGGTGCTGCTCCAGGTGGTGGAAGGCGTGCTGGGCGACATAGGCGATGCGCAGGTTGGGGTGCTTCCACATGGTGCCCTCAGTGGCCTCGTGCTCACCGCACAGGATCTTGATCATGGTGGACTTGCCGGCACCGTTGGCGCCGTGCACAACGACACGCGAGGACAGGGTGCAGTAGATGGAGACGTTGGTCAGGGTGTTCTTCTCGGCCTTGGGGTAGCGGAAGCCAGCCCTGATCATCTTGAGGATGGCCTTGTCCTTGGTCTTGACGCCCTCCAAGAACCCAGGCTCAGGGAACTTGAAGGAGAAGGCAGCCGCCGACAGCTCGTAGTAGCTCTTGGCCTCAGGCTTCTGCTTCACAAACTCAGACAGGTTGCCGCGGTAGCACTTGAGCTTGCGGCCCTCGTAGTTGAGGATGTGGGTGCAGACACGGTCCAGGAAGCCAGAGTCGTGAGACACCATGATGGAGGTGACGTCAGTCAGGCCGACCAGGTAGTCTTCCAGCCACTTGACGTTGTTGACGTCCAGGTGGTTGGTGGGCTCGTCCAGCAGCAGGATCTGGGCCTTCATCAGAATGGCGCGGGCCAGGGCCAACTTCATCTTCCAGCCACCGGACAGGGAGCCAACGGCCTTGTTCAGGTACTCCTCAGAGAAGCCGACGCTCACCAGCATTTTCTCCACCTCGTCACGAGGGGTGCCGTCCAGGCGAGGGTCGTTGAACACAAAGTCCAGGGAGGGCGTGTCTGCCTCCTCGGCGTCGATGTCGTGCTCAACGTACACCGTCTTCAGCTCGGTCGGGGGAGGGAAGCCCTCGACCTGGCCGTTGGCAATGGCGCGCATGAGCGTCGACTTGCCGGCGCCGTTGGGGCCGCACAGACCGTAGCGCTTGCCCTTCTTGAGGCGCAGGCGGGCCATGTTCAGCAGGATCTTGGCACCGTAGGCCAGCGAGAACTCGCAGTTGCACAGGTCCTCACCCTCCTCCTCCTCCTCCTGGTTGGCGGCGGCCTCCTTCTCGGCCTCCTCCTTGGACTTGGCCAGCACGGCGCACACGGCGTCAGCCGCCTCCTTGTCGCTGGTGTAGGGGGCCAGGTAGCAGGCCACGGACTCCACCCAGAAGCTGGTCACCCAGTGCTTCATGTCGCACAGGGAGCACATCATGCGAGCGGCGTAGGTCAGGGTCACCTCGTCCACAGCGGAGGCCTTGGCGCCCAGAGCCTCAACCAGGCGGGAACGCACGACCTCGGGGTCGGCCTTCTTGGGGGCGGTCAGCTTGCCCTCACCACCCACGCGCAGCAGGGTGGCATGGGCGTTGGCGGCGACCTTGCGGCACTCAGGGTCGGCGACCTCATTGGACACCTTCTCCAGCTCAGGCAGAAGCTTGGGCAGGAAGGGCGCAGCGTCGTGGGGGTTCTCCACCAGCTTGGCCATGTTGTCAATGATGACGGCGGACTTGCGCTTGATGGCGGTGGTGCGCTCACGCAGACCGCGCACCAGCAGGGGCACAATGATGGACAGGGGGGCGGCCTCGACCTGCTGGACGAAGGTGGTTGCGGCCAGCTGGTGGATGCAGTCGGTGGTCTCGGCCTGTGGGCACGCAGCAGGGGAGGGAGGAGGGGAGGGCGGTCAGCACAGGAGCAGCGCAGGATGCAACCGCATGGTACACATCAAGGCTTGGTGCTGCTTGGGTGAAAGCTGGCTGATCATACAGCGCGGCTGCCATACCAGCTACAGCTGTCATTGTCTGCCATCCGGGCGCTGGCCAAGCAGCACATAACTGCAGCTCTACTTGCTGCTGTCTCTGTGCTGGCCTAAAGCTGCGTCCCACCGAAGCTCAGTCACCCGCTGCCCCAAGAAATAACTCCTGATCTCGCCAGCATAAATCCCCCTGTTCTATCAACCGCACCCTACCCTCATACAGTGATCCCCAACAACAATGCCTTCCTGCCCGGAAACATTGCCTCCGCCACCCTCAGCACCATGTTTCCCGCACCTAAACCATCAACAAATAATGCTCAAAACAGCCCTTCCCCCCACACAAGCGGTTTCGCCACACCCACAAGACCCCCGCCATTGACCAACCACGCACCGGGCGGGCAATGCAGCCAATCAGGGCGGGCAGGAACTTGGTGATGTCCCTGTTGCCGTTAACGGCAAAGGTCTCCTGCAGGGCCTGGGTGGTGGCGGTCTTGACCTGCTCCTTAGCGTCAGCCATGCTGTCTGCAAAGAGGAAGACCAACAGGCAGCAGCAGCAAGGCACAAGCGTCAGCGGTGGACATCAGAGTCAAGATGGTGTCACCTGCTGCTGTATGGCGCATGGGCCCTGCTGCTGTTTGCTGCTCATACTGCTCCGGTGGGTTGCAAGGGCAAGTAGCTAAAAGCTGGAGCACGTTCGCTGGCCTGCATCAGTGACAATTGCAACTGCGCTGATGCTGCTCAGCACCCACCAGTCAGGTTGGGCACAATGTCGGACAGGCCAGCAGCAATCTGGTTGGGGGCCGTCTTGGCCAGGCCAGCCAGCAGGTTCAGTGCCAGAACCTTGGTCTGCCAGTTGCGTGCCTGGCCCATGCCCTCGAACAGGGCAGGCAGCACGTCCTGGGTCGAGTACGGGTTGAGGATGGCGAACAGCGCCTTAGCAGCCTCCTCGGCGGCGGTCCTGACGGGCGCCACCTTGTCAGCCGCGCGCTCCAGCAGCGTTGCAACCATGGACACGAGGAAGGGCTCGGCCTTGCGGCCAAACTCAGCCACGAGCTTGGAGAACGCCACCAGGCCTCCCTCGCGAGCCGAGGGGTTGCTTGCATCCTCCACCGCGTCCTTCAGAGAGGCGGCAACGGCGGACAGGCTGGAAATGCCAGCGCTCTTCACCGCAGCCACCATCTCGCCGGCGGCGGCAGCGCGCTCCTCGGCAGAGGAAGCGGCCTTCAGCTTCTCAAACAGCTCAGCGAATGCGGCCATTTCTGCGCACAGCATGCAGCGCAGGGGCAATGAGTTAGACCCACAACAGACCGGCAATGCTGCTTGCCTGAGTGCATACGCCTGCTTGCATGGCGATGGCTGGTGCTCTGCTGCGGCTGCATATTCCGGCGCAACCTGAAGGTGCCCGCCACCCCACCGACAATTGAACGCAAAGCATGGCATGCTGTAGCGCTGTGCTGGCAATGGCAGCGTTGTCATCGCATGACCTGCTGGCGCCCAACGACATCCCCACTCACCAGAAGAGGAGTATGTCTTGCCTGGGAAGGTAAGACTGCAGCAGCAGCAAGTGCGCGGGGTAGGCAGCGTTAGTACGGGTGATCGCAGGGCCAAAGCTGCAACTGCATGGGCAGCGCGCGAGTGCGCCGACTGCCGCCACAATCTGGGTGGGGCGTCCCAGCCAGGTGCTGCAAACGCAGCCGCAGACTGCACATGCTTGTTAAACGCTATTTCTCGAGGTGCTGGGCTGGGCGCTGGAACTTGCTGCTGCTGAATCGCCACCGGTCTGCTGCTTGGCGAGCAGCCGCCCTGCTCCGGCAGTGCGCCAATTGCGCCCATGCAGTGCCTCGCCTCACCTGCGGATGCAAGCTCCTGTGCAGAAGGCTCCGGAGAAGAGGCAAAAGCCTGCTCAACCGCGCACGTCTAAAGGCACCACACGGGGGTGGGCCGAGCAACAGCCGAGGCTGTGCTGAAAGGGGAGCTGGGGGCTCGGGTTGCGTGTGTCACCAGGGGTGGAGGTAAGAGGGCGGTCACAGCGTGGCAGCGCCTGATGTTTGGGGCCCCACACTCTACATCGCCCGCGGGCCTGCCAAAAAAGCGCTGACGGTCACTATATCAACTCTGTATCGCTGGTCGTGCGCGCCACCCGATGTCGGCAACGGCTCCCCGCGCTCTCAGCATAGAACTTTCAAACTGCGCCACTTCGTGCCTGGCCACGGTTTCCAGAGTCAGACCTGGGGCAGTATTAGAGCTTTGGCGTGTGGCAGTGGCTTGGCTGGCGCCAGCAAGGACGAGTGGCGTTTTTTGGCCTCCAGCACCGTGTATGGGCTTGCATGGTAGGTTATGCTGCGTATGGTGCCTTGTGCTAGGCCAGCGGGCGCGCCGCAGGAGAGCAGGTGTGTGGTTTGCGGCGCAAGGGTGGTGGGTACAGGTGTCGCAGTACTTCTTTGTGTGAAGTGCAAGGAAGGTGGCAGAGCAGGGTGGTCGGTAATGCAATGCCGCAGTCACAGCAGCGACTCCGAGTCAGTCTCTTTGTCAGGTATTTGGCGCGAGGGCGGTGGGTGCATCTTAAAGGTGTCTTGGGTGAGCAAGCATCAGGGCAGTACATCAAACAGACAATGCCACACTTTTCTCCGCCTGCCTGCCTAGGCCTTGCCACCTGCCCTCCTCGCCCCTCCCAACACACGCGCCCTTCTCGCTGTCCTTTCTTCGTTCCGCCTTGCCCTCACCTGCCAGTTTTGACGTGCTAGGCTGGTGGTTGCGCAGGCGGCCGCGACTGGTCAAATTGTATTGCCCGCGTCATGCGTGCAAGTGGCTTGTACTGGAACAAGTAATTTCACAGCAACAGGATCAGGCAATCAGCAAGCAGGCACGGGTATCGCCCTTGACCCAGTGCGGATGAACAACGAAGCAACATAACAAAACAAGAAGAGGACCAAGGGGTGGGATGTCAAAAGGCAGGCCGCCTGTAACAAAGAGACACGGTGCTGAGCGCTGCACCAGGTGCAGCGGGTGGCAGGCTGCCCACCTCGGCTGCGCAGCCCAGTGCGTGGGACAGCCCCTGACGCCCATCCCAGATTGTCTTGCAGCTGCACTACTTCCCAGATGATGGCCTGTGTGTGGTGTGGACGGACGGCGGTGCTGGTGCTCTGCTCACACGTGGTCATGTGACATGGCCTGGCCAGGCTGTGATGCAGTGCGGGAGGCCAGGCGTGAGGTGAGGCAAAGGCGGAAAGGCAAAGGTGGTACGGTATCCATGTCTTCAAAACGGTTTGAGGAGTGGTGGCCACAGCTGCATGGGGCAATCTCTCACACGTGGCTGGGGTCAGGGAGCGGCTGTTTGTGCAGCTGTTGGGGGTTGGGGGTTGATGAAAGAAAGAAAGAAGTACGCCCTTGGGCGCAAGTTAAGGAAGGGAATGGTTCAAAGGTAAACCTGTTCCCGCACCCTACCGGGGGTTGATGGGTTCCTCGAGCCACTCAACATGTCCTAGACGTCGTCGCACCCGGTGGATGCCGGGCTGAGTTAGATAGGCATTAACTATGTTGCCAGCCAATGGTTGCAGGCGTCAGATTAGCAATGAATGCAGTTTCTAGTAAAGAAAATATATATGGTGCCTTCCGACCAGACCCGGCCTGCAGGCCCACCGACCCGACCAGGCCTGAATCAGCCGACCCAACCAGGCCTGATTGCAACAGCCGGCCAGGCGCCTAGCTCTTTGCTGCTCGCCACCTTATAGTAGACGGGTCCCTGCTTGGGTTGGTGCTTAGATGACCCAAGATTCACTTAATTTGTGAAAGACATTTCCAGTCGTTGACATGTAAATGATGCACAGACGCGCACTGAGATGCAGGGGGCTTAAGTATAAGATGCAGCAGCGATGGGCAGCTCAGCTCAGCGCATTCACGGCGAGGCTCCTTTCATGAGCAGCACTGCAGCTTGGCACATGGCTCCATTCTCTATGCTTTTGCCCCACAAATATTGCGAACGACCAGGTGCTAAAGCTTATGCACGACGTCGGCAGGCAACATCCAACATTGCGCGGAGCAGACGCTGAATAGTACTCAAACAGTTGCGCACGCGGCGCTGTCTTACAAGCTCGCCGCTCTTCAGTCACAGTCAGTCACAGGAATCTCGCGCAGCGCGCCCAACGCCGCAGCGCGCATGTACTCGTGGCTTTCGCTGAACAACAACGCGGAGGAAGTTAAAAGGCCGGCAAGCGGCAGAAGCAAGCGGGGTGTATTTTTGGCGGCAGTTTAAACACTGTAGCCGGTGCTCCCTCGCGTTGCATGCGCAGCACATGGTCTGGACCAGACCAGCACAGCTCATAGCACCATTGTGGACATTGAGCTGGGTGCAGCGCCAAGTGCCCAGCGCAGCAAAGCGTTACCATCGGCGCTCACAGCAGCGAGGACAGCAGCAGGATCGCCGAGGGACAACCCTTCGCTTTGCACTGCGAGGAGCGACGGTCAAGCGGCGTCGTCAACCAGCCAGGGCGCGGCTGCCGCAGCGTCAGCCTCAGGCGCACATTCAATGCCAACTTGGCGGTGGCCATGCCGCTGGTGCCGCGGCAAATGCAAGGTGAGCTGACAGGTCCATGCAACCGCAACATGGACTCCGCCCGGCATTGATTCATTCGCTCTGCCATGCATGCGCAGGCCCTGAGACAACGGCCGCTGACGGTGACAACCATCTGCTTGGTCATGGCTGCACTGTTGGGCCTGGGTGAGCTCACAGGCACAACACTGTTGTGTTCAACAAGCCCGCTCGCATGGCAACGCACATAGGAGCATGGAGCACGCACACGTAGCACATGCCATGCGGTGCCGTGTAGTGCAAGCTCCTGGTGATCACTTGCACCATGCCCTCACCTGCTGCAGGCATCTGGGGCATCATATCAGCAGCACGCAAAGACGCTGCTGACCGACGGTAGGTTGAGGCAGCAGCAGTGCGAGGAACAGCCTGCTGGTCACAACGCACTTTGAGGAACATTTGCGGGGGCAGCAGCTGCAGCTACCGCAGCACCTGCTGCAGTCTTTCTTTCTCCTCTGGCAAGAGGATCAGACCCGCAGGAAGCTGCAGCTGAGGCAGAAGTTGTGGCTGACATGGCAGCACAACAGCATCCACCGGCAGGGACAGCCGGCAAGCTTGGTTCTGCACCTTGCTGCTGCCGCACCCAAAACCATTATTTCCATTCACCATCGGAGACAATCTATTCGCTGCGCTCTCACACTTTTTACCTTTCGCAGAATGGCTGCATGGCATGCAGCGGACGAAAAGGCGCTCAACATTTAGGCGGTGCTGACCGCCGCCATCAGCCCAGCTTCCATCGTCGCCAGCCTGGCCAAGTGAGCGGCAACATAGTGGGTTGGGAAGCCCAGCCATGGTTTCAGCACACAGCGTGGGGGTTGCTTCGGCAGCTGGGTGGCAGCTGTGCCAGGGGATGGGGCGCCTGCATGGTAGGAACATGTCGTCACAGCAGCCAACACTGAGTGTGAGTGTGTGTGTGTGTTGTGCCCTAAGGGCACTGTCCTAGTTAGGCCGGTACAGAGGCCTGGGCACATCTGCTCAGCTCATCCTTGCTCAGCTGCTTTTGGCGGGCAGGCGGGAGTCAGTCGGTCGCTGATCCGTCCACGCTTGGGGCACACGGGTAGATGCAGGGGCGCAGCTCAACCCCAGTGCCAGTAGGGCAAGACATGGGTGATGAGTCACATACCCCAGTGCGAAGGGCTCCAGTCATAGGTCATGACTCACAGCTCTTCCTCACCTCAAGCCGCACCCTGTCAACCCTGCATTCAATGCCCTTGTGCCTTCCCCCCTCTGAATCCCCATCCCCAAGGCAAAACCCCTACAACCTGTCAGCTATAAGCACCGTGCTCCAGAAGATAGCGCCTGACATCCTCAACATGACGCAACACAAGGCTGTGTTCAACGTGCAGCTGCTGCCAAATGGAATCATCGAGTGCGTGATTCCCGCGACAGGTAAGTGTGTTTGTGTCCTTGTGCTTAGGCAATGCCCGCTGCCAAGGGTTTTCAGTCAGTTTGTGATACCTGTGGAAGGCGAGAGCTTGTGGTTTTGTATTTGGGAAGCAGTGTGTTGTGCAGCTGGTGCCAAGCGCATACGTATGCCTGTCGATGTGCGCTCCGCCAGCCTCACGCTACTGGGAGCGTCTCCTCAACCCACGCCTCAGGTGTGCCTCTGCCTAAGCTCCTTTTTGTGCAGTCCTGACTCTGGCCCTGCCCCTGTCCACCTCTCACCCTGCCCTACCC
>JAWZTI010001777.1:0-11437 GCA_039880955.1 Chlamydomonas urium | reverse complement strand
GGGGGGTGGGGGACGCAGGAGCTCCGGCAGCATGCCAGCCGTCTGATGAGGTATCTGCATCAGGATATGCCAATAGATGGGCCAGCTCATGTATGCTGCAGCTGCGACCTGCAGGGCGCCACATCTGCGCCACTGACCCCTGCTGAATGATTACTAGAGGGCTGACTGTCGCCTGTGCGCCCTGCCTGCTGTGCCTTGGCAGCAGTGCTTTCCATGAGGGCGTCACCTTTTCTTAAGTCACGCCAAAGGGTGTAATCCTTGCGTTCTTTCTTCCTCTCACTGCGCAGGTGCTTGACGCCATGGACGCGGCCGCCAAGGTCGTCAAGCCGCCGCTTTCGGACATGTTCACAGACGTGTACGCGGGGCCGCTGCCCCCACACCTGCAGCAGCAATACGAGGAGGTACAGGAACTGGTCAAGCAACACCCGGAGCTGAAGCCCCCGGACATGCCGCTCGTGTGAGCGGCCCCGTCACAGCTTCGTGAGCGAGCAGCGTGATGTATGGGCAGGCTGCTTGTCAAGAAGGCAGTCATTCCCCCCCTATTACACCTATGCACCCTTGGGAGGGTTTCCTCAATCCATGCACGCAGACTTTGTGCGTATCTCTTTCTTTCTTTCTTACACCTATGCACACAGCACTCAGGCATCCTACATCATTCCACCTGTCAGCTGATGTAAGGGGGGTGCGGGTGACCGCGCTTGGGTGTCACCCTGGTGACTTGAACCTGGTGGCCACCATGGTCAACGCATTACTCAGCATGACGATGCACAAGATCATGTGTTTTGCCTTCGAAGCAATTTGGACGAGCGGTTTCGTTCCTTGTGTGACGCAGCTGAGAGCAAGAGGACTTCGTGCATCCTTTGTTGAACCTCTAAGCACCGCGGACCTCCTCAGCGCATGACAAAGCTAGACGCCCTGCTGCACCATCACACCTAGTGCTCATGCTTGGCTGGGAGCAAGCAGTTGCTTTGCAAAGCTGGCTGCAAAGTTGGCTGGGAGCAAGGGCTCATGATTAAGGGCCAGAGCTCGACTCAGAAGAGTGCCAGGCAGCCCCTGCTCATACCCGTTATCGGCAGTTGCCACAGTCCCAGAGAAATGTAATATCCCCTGAGACTACAGTTGCCCTCGTGCATGCGCCACCAAAACATGTGCGCTGCACTGAGCTGGGCCCTGACTGGCCATAGCCTGCAGGGCAGCTGCCTGTATGTGTCGCTGCATAAGTTCCATTCCCACGTACAACACCGTGTGACAATGTTGTTAACACTCTGTGAAGGGCTGGCGCAAAGGCCTGGCGCAGCGTGTGCCACCTCATGAGCCGGGCGTTGAGTTGAGATAGTTAAGCAAATATAGTTATAGATAGATACCTAGATAGCTATCTCAACTCAACGCCCGGCTTTCGTGCCAAGTGGTCAAGAGCCTGCGTCAAACAAATAATGCAAGCCAGCTTGGAGTGTGCATACATCTGGTTCCATCTGGTCAGCAACCTTGCGCTCTCCAGTGAACACCATCACATCCGCAAATACAAGGAGGACAAGGCGCCTGCGACCAAGGCCCGTGATTTGGCAGCAGCCTGAGCCCGCGGCCCGTAGTTCAGCAGTCGGTGCTTCGTCGACGCAAGCAGCGCACTCGCGCTTGAGCATAATCGAGATGACCACGCGCACCCAGGAGAAGGTGAAGCCTACCGACGCTGGTGTAGCCGGTGTTATCAAGGGCTCTTCCAGCTCTTCGACATCCAGCGCCGCAGCGCGAACTGATGTGGAGCGACAGCAGCAAATGCCTGCCGAGCCGCCGCCGACTGTGCGTGCTGCAATGGAGCAACAGCAGCAGAGGCCGCACTCCCCGTGGAATGCGGTGAAAGACGTTGCGATTGTTTTTATCATCTAGATGCTAAAAGATCTGCCTGGTCGCGGCAGGAATTGTCGGAGGCTTCCTGTACTTGCTGGCCGTAATTGTGTTCGGCCTTTTGACTCCGAAACCTGCAGCTGTGGACCCGCCGACCGATGAGGAGCAGCATGAGGGCCTGGACAACATAAAGCTGCTGTTGCAGCAGCTCAGCGCAATGCAGCAGCAGATGCAGGAGCGCTCCTGCGTATGCAAAGCTTGAACGATGTCACCCATTTTGCCAGCACTACCCTGCCCAGCTGCAGTTCGGCATCAGGGACGGTACACACCACTTGAGTGGCAACCAGTGCATGCATGCAGGCCACTAACACTCGTGGAAAAAGTCTTTGGAAGGAGTCTGTTACGGATATGGTTTCTACACTTCAAGTGCCCTGCTCGCGGGGAAGGCATTCGAGCCGCTTTTGGTCATGAGCCCGTAAATCCTGGCCCATTTGGGACAGCGGTTGTATGAGCCCGTCGCGGCGCCCCACGTAACTGTAACAAACACCACCAACACACAAGTGCCAAGGCTGCAACCCTTCTTGAGCGCACAGCTTGAGGTGGCGCTGCGCCGAGGCCGCAGACGTTGGCCATGAGTCAGATTCTAGAAGGCCTTCTGGTTTCCCTAGGGAAACCATTGGTTTCAAGTCGGGGTAAATGTTGGAGTCAGGGTAGATGGTACAGGCAAATAGGTGCATATACCAGCCGGATGGCTTCAAGATGGCTTCAAGGGGCACAAGTATTGACGGTCCCTACAGCTCAACATGGACGGTCGTGACCAATGATCATTGCAAAGGACAGAGCTCCATGACCGATGCCTGAAGAAGACATATTCACCTGACCTGACTCGGCAGTAGTACCGGTGCCTAAGCAACGCTGCCTGCACTGCCTCTACCTTCCCAGTCAGTTCGCTGACCTGAACAGCATATGCAGTGCACCTGTTCCTGAGCGCTAGCAGCGAGCGCTGCAGGTACCCGGTTCTAGCTGGGCAGGCTACATTGGAGAGTCCTCTACGCCAAGCGCTTGCCCCCGGGCTTCCCCTTCGAGACCCAGCGCCCCCGCTTGCATCGCCTCTATCCGCGTGCGGAAATCTGCCGCCATCTGCTCCGCCTGCTCGTACACCCGCTGCGGGTTGCGCAGCATGTCGCCAGGCGTGGGCTCAAGCTTCTTCGTCGAAAGGGTGATGCGACCCCGCTGAGCGTCGGTGCTGAGCACCATCACCTGCGATGCGTGAACGTGTGTGCAGGCAGGCATGAGGGGTGACAGGGACAGGCAATGCTGCCCTGACAGGCGATGCTGCCTTGCAGCCGCAGCAAGGTGGTCCACGTGGCGATAGCTTGTGTACTAGGGCACACCAGTTGCCACCCCAGCGCATCAGCGCTGGACATGAGATTGTTTGTACAGCCTGCTGCTCAGGAGGTGCCGACAGCAAGCCCTGCAGCTGAGAGGAGAGCAGTAACAGATGACGTTGTCAGTGTCCTACCCTGCAGTTCCTCTACCTCCATCCCCCGACCCCCTCGTGCCAACTTGTCCCCTTCTCTCTCACAACACCCCTCTCAGCATGACGCGCCCCCCTCCCCTGATAATCCTCTCTCCCCTCAACGCAGTCGCCCCCATGGGTGGCCACCGCACGTATGGCTTCTCAATTCGCCCCCGCTGCACTGCTCACCTTGAGGCGATCCCCTGGCTGCATCACTTGCGCTATGTTGAGGATGCGTTCGTGCGACACCTGGCTGACATGCAGCAGCCCCAGCACGCCTTCTCCCAGGTCCAGGAAAGCGCCAAAGGGGCGCACGCTCTGCACCACGCCCTCGCACACATTGCCACTCTGCGGCACGCAGGAGGCACCAGTGGCACGTAGGTGGTGTCGGTGTCAGGTGGTGAGCAGCACCAGGAAGAGAGCAGCGACCTGCGATTTGATTCGTGGCTGAAGAAGGTAATCACCTCCCTCACGAGCGGGGGAGACAGCGCCACCCTCAGAACAAGGCACCACACCACGTTCTCTCTTTTGCTGCGCATAGCCTGTCCTCAGCCCTGCCCCACGCCTGCAAAAGGGCTTCTTCACCCATGTCGTCAGTGAGCACAACTCTGGTTCACATCCCTCACATAAATCCCTTGACCCAAAGCCGAGCACACCTTGAGGGCGCGTGAGCCACCTGAAAGGCCCAGGGGCACGCGCTTGTTGCTGAACACCAGGCGCTCCTCATTCTGCAGGGGCACACACAAAACACCAGCAGGCGGGTTCACCTGGGCAGTTG
Organism: Chlamydomonas urium; assembly: GCA_039880955.1. Lineage (NCBI taxonomy): Eukaryota > Viridiplantae > Chlorophyta > Chlorophyceae > Chlamydomonadales > Chlamydomonadaceae > Chlamydomonas > Chlamydomonas urium. The sequence goes on along the minus strand of JAWZTI010001777.1, from coordinate 7,298 downwards.
CTGTGACACAGTGCCACACTGCAGCGGAGCGTCTACAGCTGCCTTGTGCCCTCGCCACAACTTGTGCCTTCTGCCACAGCTTGTGCCCCCTCCCACAGGGCATGCAAACCAGCCATTGCCGGCATGCGCAGCCCGGCCATCTCATACTTCTGTGTGGGCTTTCACACAGCTGTTAGCTTTCACACAGTGTGGGGTCAGCCCAAATCGGGCAGCCTTACCTCGTTCACCTCTAACAAGGTGGCTGGGATGTCGCTGCCCACCAAGGTTTCCATGGTGTCTGGTCGGATGGCCTAGACAACAGCATGCGCAGCAGGTAGCAGCCAAGCAACAGCGGGCTCAGCGGCTGGGATACACCACTGGACACAGGTGGCAGGCAGCAGCCAGGCAAAAAGCAAGTGTGCACCAGCTCTATTAGTATCGCTCAGATTCTGAGGAATACAGCCAGGGCAGATAAAATTTGAATCCCAAAGCGCCAGCCATTTATATCCACACTGACATGGGCCACTGGTAGGGTGTGGGCAGTAGAACTGGTGGCCCACTGGGTGCTCACCGGGCCGAATTGGCTGACAGGTACGAAGCCCTCGTAGGGCCCGTACTGCACCAGCAAGCCGCCCCGATTGGCGCTGACGACACGTACGTGCAGTACAATGCTCTCTTCTTGAAACTGCCGTAGGCGGTGCCAGTAGACGGAGGCCTGGCCGCAAGGGGACAAGGCGTGAGTTGCTTCACCCTGGACACAGCAACTGCCGCCAGCAAGCGCCGCTGCCACCACTTCCCCGTCTGTACCTCTTGGGCAGCTAAGCTGAGGATGATCTGGTCGTAGTCATCCACATCCGCCGCCACCACGAACTCGCGAGTCATGCCCACACGCAGTGCCTCCAGCGGCTGAGGGCAGTACAGGCGGCAGCAACAGTACGGATTAGGTTGGGGTGTGCGATTGAACAACAGTTAATTGTATGTGGAGCACGTGCGGCACAAGCAGGCAGGACTCGGGCAGGGGGTGGACACTGAAAGCTGCATGCACAGCCCACACCTGTAAGAAGCAAATGCATGCACAGCCCACACCTGTAAGAAGCAAAGCTGTTCCGCCAAACAACAGCAGCGCCATGGCTCTGCAGCTTTAGTCCTGAAACTGCTTTGCCGCTGGTCCATGCTATGGTACGCACCGTCCGCAGCCGGGCAAAGGAGCACTCAGACAGCGGCACGAAGCCGCTGTACTTCTGTCCGATCTCCACGTTGGCACCTTCTTCATCAATGTCGTACACCATGCCCACCACCCTGTCTCCAAGCTTGATCTCTACATGCGCCGCTTCCATAGCCTGCTCCACCTCTTCAAGCAGCGCCAGGTCTTCGTACTCTTCATCTCCAAACTCACCATAGTCAATCATCTCATCGACGTCCTGCAGAGAGCGCGTGTGGACGATAATTGCAGGGCACTCGTCACACACAGTGACAGACGCTGGCGCTGGCTTGCTATAACAGCCGTGTTGTGCGAGTGGTGCAGCAAGCAACAGGAGTGACAAAGCAGCCAACTTGACATCCAGCCTGTCACCACTGTAGCTAGGCAGGGCCATGAAAATGTGAGGCCGCATGCGCGCACCTGGCTGGCACCATTTTTATGATAGCATGCTATGGCAATGGCGCACCTGCTCCTGCTCCTCTGGCTGCAGCGCCATCCACTGCAGCATCTGCTCCTGGGCTGCGTCCAGCTCCTCCAGCTCCAGCTCATGGGCTGCAGCAGGGTCAACGTCGGAGAAGATGCCCTGACTACCAAGCCCAGCGCTGATGTCAGCACCAGTATCTGGGATGCTGGTGGGCTCTTCCTCGTGCGGCTGCTCGCTTGCGCGTGCCAGCGACAGATTGCGGCGCGTGTCGGTCGCTCTGTCATAGGCAAGGCGCAAGGGCGGCACTCTGCGTGCTAACGCTGCCGCCCGACATCCATGACACACCGATTCCCTGGGCCGAGAGCAGCGGCCAATCACTGAGCGCATGGTCGACCGTCTGCGCCAGCCAGAGCTCGCTTCCTTGGAATTTCTACAGACACCCTGGTCGCAGGTGTGGCACGATGCAAATTGCTTGCAATTCATTCTCCAGCAGCAACCATGCACAAGAATGCGCGTATCTTCATCAACAAAACCAACATCACAACACGACGGAGAAAGCCAATTGGTGAAAATTCTTGTTCAAAGCAAATGCCGAGCAAACGGCCAAGGTGTGATCATACATAACATAGCAGAGCAGTTGCCGGCCATCAGATGAGCAGGTAGGGCGTCCAAGGCTGGTGACCCACTTTCGATTCGGCCTTGGCTTGCTGCACCTGGAACGACTCATCTGTGACCATGGGGTCCTGGCGCACCCACTTGCGCATGAACACCTTGGCATGCTCGCCGCCAAACTGCTGCATCATCAACAGCACCTCATTAACCGCGCGCTGCGTGCTGTTGAGGCGGTGCTGGTTGTAGCCCATGTTGATGAGGAAGTTGCGGGACAGGAACAGGTTGAAGGTTTGCGCAAAGTCCCGCAGGTAGTAGATCCACACCTTGCCCACCTGCACAAGCATAATCATGAGGGAAACGTCCAATTCGGCTGTGCAGTTGCTGCAGGTACGTTGCATCGCGAGTAAGACTGTGCAGCCCACAGCACCCTGCAGCCCGGCAGAGATATCGCCTGGCCTACACTGCTCAAGCAACCAACAATGCAAGCGATCGCCTTGTGTTGCCGTTCTTGCCTCTTTAGCCATAGCTGGTGCTGCCCTTGGTCTTGTTGCCCAAGCAGCGTGCATGCTTCCTCCACAGCTGTGCACCCAAGGCACGGCAGCCAGCACCCCAGTCCCCTTCCCCACCTCTGGGTCTGTCCGCAAGATTGACTGCATAAGCTCCAGCGCTATCGTCACACATGTTGGTTCCCGCGTATCAAGCGCCTTCTTAAAGGGCGGGACCATGTCTGCAGCAAACCCGTGCAGCTTCGTGCCAGCTTCCATGATGAGGTCCTGGGCTCCCACGATGGCCAGGAAGCGGTATGGTTCCTGAGGTGAGGCGGGACGGCATAGTGCGAGGGAGCGTCTTTCATAGCTGTGCGTGTGGTGGGCATGGGTACACGGTGACGGACAGATGGGGGTACAGGGAGCCATCAGAGCTGGCAGGGGCGAGGGGGGAAGGAAGGGAGTGGCACGGATGCAGAGAGGCAAAGAGCAGGAGGATATGCCATCACGTACAAGCGATGTCGTATGCAAGAACATGGGAAGGCTGAGGGCTACACTTCATGCTGACATTACTGTTTGATCATGCACTCAACTCACATGTCATAAGTCACTGATAACGAGTCATATGACTCACATGAGTGGCATCCTGTTGAGTATGCTGAATAAAGCGGCATCTGTACTGCCCCAGCGTACCTGGTACTCGCGGATGCCTTCGAGGAAAATGGGTATCCACCTCGCCAGGTCTAGGTTCAGGCCCTTGGGCGATTCCTGCCAGGACACGCGTCCAGGCTTCTTGCCCTTGAGCCCCCAAGCTACCTCGTTGACCATCGTACCCCACCGCAGGGTAACAAAATCGATCGTGCCATTGTCATATAGGAGCCGGAAAATGGACTGCGCTGTAGGAACGCTCTCCCAGCTCAGGTGCACGCCCCCCGTGCTCTTGTGGAAAGGTGGGTCCCTGCATCCGAGGGGCATCGTCTTTGTAAGAGTGATTGTGCTTGAGTAACTTGCTTGCTGCACGGCAGCGCGGCAGGGTCCGCACATGGCCTGCACCCACCGGTTGACAGGACGGCGCTTGAGCAGCTCCTTTAACCTTATTCTGGTGCGCAGGTCATAACCATCGCCTTTCTTCAGGAAGTGTTCTGGTCCCCGGAGTGCAAAGCCATGCTCCAGCGGAGCCACGTCTCGCATCACCTTTGGACCTGCAGCAGTTTCATCACCACAATTAGGTGTGGTTACCACCACCACCGCCACTGTATCTCAATGCGCATGCCATGTGCAGGTGTTGCAGCCACAGTTGTTTAGATGGTGGGCTGACACATGTGCACGCACACCATCATGCATCACGCAAACTGCTGCTGCGTTTACGTGTGTGACACGCACCTAGGTATGCATGAGCCGTGCCCTTGACCTCTTTGTCAAAGAGCGATGGACGTCCATACTGCCGCTCCTGCAACACCAGCTTCGACGGCCCCGCGTGCCCAGTGCTGCGCGTATGTGCCGGCGCAGTTTTCGGTCGTGCTAGTGCCTCCTGTCGCGGCCAAGCTGCATCTGGTGCTGGTGTTGCTGGCCTGGCGCCCTCCTGCCATGACACGCGAACGGCTGCACCGCTCGGCTTGGCACCGCGGCTGCCCAAGTGCTCTGTCTCTGCCATGTGCCTTGACAATGGTGCGAGTGCGAGCTTAGCATCGGGGGAGGTTCGTGTGGAGTTTTTTTAGGCATACTTGTTTTCCAGGTCTGGTGTTTACAACCCCGTTAAATGCTCAGCGCCTATGCTAGTAACAACGCAACCTGGGGCATGGCCTATTGCAAGGTGAGTGTGAAGTCAGAATAATAGTGCTATTCTGGGCAGTGCAACAAGCGGCGGAGGCGCCCCCAAAACCCGCTTGTGTGCTTTGGTAATATTAACATGACTGTACTTGCTTGCTTGGGGGGGCATGGGTCACAAAAAGCTCACAACACCTGATGAATGAGCAGCATCGATGAGGATGTTGGCTACGTGGGAGACTGCCCAATCAGTTGCAGCCGCTGGAGCTCCTCCACGACGTCTGGGTCTAAATGAGAATAGGGGTCCGCCCCCTGTGAAGATCCTTCTTCACCCGGCCATTGATCTTCTGTGTTCACATCCAGGGCACCTCCTGTTCACAAGAAGAGACACGGCAGGAAGACAGTCATCAGTTGTCACCGTACAAGTTGTGCTGCAGGCAGGCGTCGTGGACATGCATGAGCTGTCCACCATCTAAGCAGCCAGCACGCTGGTAGCAAGCTGATCAATCAATCAAGCCTGCACCTTGATTGAAAGGCAATTCGTCCCAGTCGCTGCTGCTATTGTCGCTGTGAGCACCAGGCTGATAGCCAGCTCCTCGCGCACTCTGGTAAGCAAACATGAGCCAGGGTGGGCGCACAGCTGCTGCGTTGTCAGTGCTGCTGCTCTGCTGCCTGTCCACAAGCTCGGCGATGCGAACAAAGAAGGTTTCCTGCAGCAACTGGGCAGCAGTGGGCCTGCCCTCTGAATCCACACTGAGGCAGCGCCGCAGCCAGCCCATGACCTCCTGCGGAGCAGTGCCAACGTGAACGATCGTCACCAAGTTCCACGGGTTATGCAGCACAATCGGAGACTGTGTTACAACGTGAATGGTGTCTGAAGCTGGTAATGGCTGCTGGAGACTTGGCATAACAGCAAATAATTGTCACCAAGTGTCACAGGGTATGCAGCGCAGTCGGAGACGAAGTGTTACAAAGTGGGTGGTGGCGAGAGCTGGTAATGGCTGCAGCAGACTTGACATGACAGCGAGAGTGGCGCGCACCTCGGGCAGACCTTGTGGTACGAAGCCTGTGTCAGGATCTGCCAAAGCAGCCAGCCCCTCAGGTGAGGTGTCATAGTAAGGTGAGCGCCCCGTCACCAGCTCCACGAATGTGATGCCAAACGACCAGATGTCGACAGACCTACATGTCACAAGGCAAAGACCTGGTAACGTTTGCTGAGTCGCTGCGAGCCCACACCCTGCGTGCGGCGGACGTGCATGATGGTATGCACGTACAACGCATGGGACTCCCACGGTCTAAACCTTGACGTTCTAACTGAGCATGTTTTGTGCGCCCCCCCGCAACCCACGTGTCATGAGGGAGGCCAGCGTCCAGCTCGGGTGCTGCCCAGAACGGCGTTCCCATAGGTGCTCCTGCTGGTGCCTTGAGACCCTGTCCCGGTGCGCACATGAAGGACGAAGCTGGTACTGCCGCCGCTGCCTGAGTTTCGCTGCCTCCTCCTCCTCCTCCTTCTCCTCCTGCACCAACAACGTGCCGGACAACGCTTGTTGACGTGCCTAAATCTCCTTCTGTTGCAATGCCTGTTGTTGCTGTTGTTGCTGCTTGTGCCGAGCAGTGAGGTTGAGATTCACTTGTGTGCATGTCAGCAACGGACATTGAACATGATGCTCGTGACTCGCTGGGCTGAGCTGCTTGCTGTGCCTGTGCATCTGCTTCATCTTGCTGGGGAGGGCGTAACAACCCAGAGATGCCCCAGTCTGCTAACTGCACGTTGCCCTGCAGCAGTGAATAACAGCAACGCTCACGTCAAACGCTGTTGCCTGCTTGCCCACCAAGTATTCAAGCTCAACCTCACACCACAGCATTAATGACTGTCGCTCAAGATGTTGTGTGGACAGCGTGCCTACCTCTGATCCAAGCAAAATGTTGGATGCCTTGACATCGCGGTGAATATAGCCGAGTTCGTGTGCAGCCGCAAGTGCCCGCAACACCGACAGGAGTATGGTGCCTGTGACAGGAAGCAGGTGCACAACGCAGTTAACAAATTCAGCGCCTCCTTGCGGCCTGTGGCTAAAGCGCTGCATGATGTGACTGCATTGGCCCGCAGTGTGCTTGCAGCCATCGGCCATGTCTCATGCTGCCCCGCAACCCTGCTTACCAGCTGCCTCGCAAGTCAGCGGTTGCCCAGAGCGTTCTAACAGCATTTGAGCATCACCGCACGGCATCCACTCCAGCACCAGGCAGTAGCGTGCATAGCCATACTTGCACACCTTGCTGGTGGCCAGCAGGTGCACTACTTCTGTACAGGCACAGAGTGCCACCAGGCAGCTTGCTTCCACACTGAACAGGCGATGCAGCAGCTCATCTACCTTTGACAGCGTGAACGTGCTGCCAGTTGTGATGACCTGCCAGCCAGTGTCCGTGCAAGCAGGTTCACTGTCAGCCAATCTTTTGCGCACACTGGTGCATGGTGGGCAAAACCCCCGGTCCCAGGTCGCACCTTCACGGCCACGTAGCTACCCTCCGCAGGCCCGTCCTTGACCTGCGCCAGGTATATCTGGCCCCACCCACCCTTGGCGACCTTGTCGACAAGCACGGCAGTGAAAAAAGCATCATCCTGCACCCAGGACGTGCAGGTGATCGTGCAGCCGGTATAGTCTTCTTCGTCAAAGTCCATCGCGAAACCTATTTCCCTACACGCTGCAGCATGTGTGTGTGTGGTGTTACAGGCTCGTCAGCGGCCCGGGGTCGCCACATAAGTATGACGACCCCCTACACTGTTAGGCCAACAAAAAGGCTCAAGTTGTTCAAGTTGGGCATAGAAAAGCTG
>JAWZTI010001776.1:0-11445 GCA_039880955.1 Chlamydomonas urium | reverse complement strand
GCCCTAGCGCACTCCAACTCTCAAAACAGCGGCTGCAACCGCCGCCCCCACCCTAACCCACCCTAGCTAGACAGCCTCTAGCCACGAGGTCCCTGCCAGGGCAGCGTCCCGGCAGGGCCCAGGGAGCGGCTCATTCAGCCTGTTGCTGTCTCCTCTCTTTGCGGTAAGGTGTGGGGGCAAGTTTACCTGCGGACCATTCCCTTCCTTAACCCACGCCCAAGGGTGCAGTCTTTCTTTCTTTCTCCCGTGGCGGCAGCAACCGCCAAGGGAGCAAGGGCAGGGTGCGCCGCTGGGCAGAGTCTGCGCAACTGCTGCTCAATCAGTGCAACCCACAAAGGCCGGGCCTCATCATTGCCAGAACCATTCTCGTTTTGCAACTCAATAGGGTCCCCAGCCAGCCAAACCACACCCTGCTTAGCAAGCATGGCATGGCGGGCCCGGACATGCTGAGCCATGGGCAGGAGGCCAAAGCTGCCTTTACTAGGCCTGCCGACAAGGAAGGCAGACTGCACGCCAGGCAGGCGCTGCTGGCCTGACTCAGTCCCAATGCCTTTGTCAGCCAGCGCCACCGCCCTGCGCCACAGCTGCTCAGCCGTGTCGTCAGGCACGCCCGTGTGGCCCGCATGAAAGAGCACGCGGTTCACAGCATATGCGCCTGCGCACTGCGCCCTGCCAAAGGCTGACAAGGCGAGCCGCGAGATGCGCGTGAGGCGCTTGTTCACACTGCCCATACGCTCCTGCCACTTAACCCTAGTAGCAGGGTCACCGCCATTCGCGAACACCAGCCCCAGCGCGCCCGTCTCGCCTTCCACAGGCACGCCTGCCATCTCAGTGGGCACCTGCCCGAAGGCCTGTACATCACCAATGGGGAGCAGGCGAGACTTGGCGGCATTGAGGGCCTGGCCGCTGGCGCGGTGATAGACAACCGTGTGGTGCAAAAAGGCTTGCACAGTGGCAAGCTCAGGGTTCTTCAAAAGTCACGTCAGAGGTCAAAGTCAGGCCTGCTTGACTTGATCAGGTGCCTCAGCAGCTGCTTAGGGCTGCTGGTATGCCGGCACATCACTGCCTGTAACTCCCTGTGAAACCTGAGGCTGCCACATGTGCTCAACAGGCTGGCCAGCTGAGGGTTGATGCAGCATGCGAGGACGCTGGGTTGGATCTTGAGATGCACCCTTTCTCCTCCCAGTCTTCCAGTGCAGACAGCCTGGGAGGGTGAGTGATAAGGTATGACTCACAACACGTGTGCATCATGGAGCTCAGAAACATTCAAAAAGCTTGGAAGCCCATGGAGCTTCTGTGCCAATTTCTGGGGAGCATGAGCAGCGAGCTGTGAACCAAGGCAGGTGGGTGGAAATTAGACTTTCCTGGGTGTGGAGTACAACACGTTTGGAGCGTGCCGCAAAAACGAGAAGGTCCTGAAAGCGCCAGCAGTGGGCACATTGCAGCGCTACTCCAGCTGCTGTTCTATCAAAGGAACAAGCTGGGACAAGTCTTGTCGCAGAGCAGCTGCTGTCTACTCCCCGCCCCGGCTTTCAGCCTCCTCACTTGCGCGACTGATCGGATTGGAGCGCAGCAGGGGCCAGGATGGACAAGGTCGTGGGGTAGGTGCGGGGCACATGCATGCAAGGGCGAGGTGTTTGGGGGTCATAGCTGCTTGCGGGCAGCATGGTGCTGATGCGAGTTGCTGACGCGCATGCGTATTGCTCAGACTCGTGAACAAGCTTCAGCAGATCTGCTCAGCGCTTGGGGAAACGGGCCTGGACGATGGGGCTGTGCTATGGAACAAGCTGCCAACCATCGTGGTCATCGGTGGCCAGGTGCGTGATGCATGCGGTGTATGCATGGAAGCGCGAGGCTGTTCTCGCAGGCGCGTGACAAGGGCGCACGCCGGCCCAAGATGTTGGACTCGAACCTGCTGCATGCAGAGCTCTGGCAAGTCTTCGGTGCTCGAAGCCGTGGTGGGACGCGACTTCCTGCCGCGTGGAACCGGCATCGTCACGCGTCGCCCGCTGGTGCTGCAGCTGGTGAAGCTGGATGACCCAAAGGCAGTGGAATATGGCGAATTCTCGCACACTGGCAACAAGCACTGGACCAGCTTCGGTGAGTGGTGGTTGCATCGGCGCATGGTAAGGGAACTGTTGATGTGTGCATGCAGATGGCGCACGCCTTGGGTGGCAGTTGCGAAGGCTTGCACAACCGTCGCCAGCCGGCGTCTTACCCGCACCTACTGCACCCCCTACACAGAGGAGATCCAGCGAGAGATTGAGCAGGAGACAGACAGGCACATGAAGAAGCAGGGCGGCAAAGTGGTGTCCCCCGACCCCATCTACCTGACTGTCTACTCGCCCAACGTCCCCAACCTCACCATGGTGGATATGCCTGGTGCGTGGCCACGGGTGGTGCAGGTGAAGGGATGGTGTTAGCTGAGGGCTGCAGGGTTATGGTGATGCATCAGAGTGTGTGTGGGCCGGGGTGGAGATGGCATGGGTCACAAGCAGGGGGTTATCGCACAGCGGAACCATGAATTGTCCGCTTCCCCTCCTGTGCATGCCTGTGCTGATTTAACTGAGATTCTGCGCTCATCGTACGCAACGTTACCTCCTGCCACATGCTACAATCTTTCCGCCTGCAGGTCTGACCAAGATTCCCATCGACGGCCAGCCGCTCAGCATTGTGCAGGACCTGGAGGACATGGCACGACGCTACGTGCAGGGAGAGAATGCGATCATTCTAGCGGTGTCGCCAGCAAACGCAGATTTGGCGACATCAGACGCCATCCGCATGGCGCGAGAGGTGGGGTGGGGTGGGGTGGTGCAAGGCGGAAGGGAGCAGGTAGAAGGGGGTACAGGGGCAGCGGTAGCTCATGGAGTAGTGCGAGTTGCATTCTGAAGATTGTTTGACCTCTGCCAGTGAGCGCAAACTTAGTGTGGCTGGCTTCTTTGTGAAAGCAAGCCAGGCTGCAGCTCGGGCGTGCGCGGCCCTGGAGACAGCAGCAAGGATGCTCCTGCAGGTGCTCAGGCAGCCCAGCAGGGGTGGTGGGAGCATGGGAACATGCACCTGCCTTCTTGGAATGCCTGTGGTCCGCACAGTGCATATTATTTACCCTTTCCTGCAGCCTGTTGCTTGGCTGGACCGTCGGGTTCTGGCGTGACAAGGCTGAGGTCACTGCACTATGGTCTCCTGCATGCAACTTCAACTGTCATTTCTTGGCCCATCAGGGCCGCTACGACGCCCCTTGCTCCTTCCTGCTGCCCCCTCTGCTCCTCGCTCACCTCCAGTGCATCCACCCTGTCCACCCCCATCGCCTAGGTTGACCCCTCGGGTGACCGCACCATCGGTGTGCTGACCAAGGTCGACATCATGGATCGCGGCACTGACTGCAGAGACGTGCTGATGGGCAAGACGCTGCGGCTCAAGAACGGCTGGGTGGCGGTGGTCAACCGAGGGCAGGCAGCGCTGAACAGCAAGGTGAGAAGAGGAGGGGGTAATTGGTGACAGAGGGTGGCGAGTTGACCAGCTGGGGTGCAGCTTGGTGCAGCTGGGGTGGCTGGTGAGTGGAGGCGGGTCAATAGCACAGTGCAGGCTGGCTGAAAACTCAGGGTTGCATTCTCCTGAACTGTTATGCAGGTCTCAATCTGGATACCGCGCTTCATCCATGACCTGCTGCTGACAAGGTGTGCTCTCGCTGCCTTGGTGTGCAAAAGTTTTTTCACATAGCTGTGCCTCGTCCCTCTCCCGCACTGTTATCCAGGTGTCGATGAGCGATGCACGCAAGGCTGAGAAGGAGTTTTTCCTGTCGAGGCCTGAGTATGCGGACCTGACCAATATCGGCACCACCTTCCTGGCGGACAAGCTCAGCGCACACCTGATCAGGGAGATCCACAAGAACTTGCCCTCCATCACGAGCTACATTGACCAAAAGTGAGAGTTAAAAGGGCATGAGTGGAGTGTTGGGTGGTTCTGAGCATGGGCGGGGCGCAGCGCACATTCGACACGGGCGTTTCCCAGGGTGCTGCTGTTGGTGCTAGATGACTGACCACCTGAGTTGGTCACCTGCGTCATAGTGCTGTTTGTGGAGGGTGCTACGGAACGAATTTTTGCGCGTAGCCCTTCATTGTGCGCTGCCCATGCGCTCCCCTCGCCTTCCCTCTCTCCAGCATTGTGAAGTTTGAGGCGGACTTGAAGGCGCTGGGAGGTGACGTGAACTACGGGCGTGGCTCCATGATGCACCTGATTCTCACTCTGTGCCGGCGGCTAGAGGAGGCCTTCGGGAGGATCGTGGATGGCAAGAAGGATGGTAAGTTTTGCTTCCACAAGAGCAGTTCAGGGGTGGTGTAGGGATTGGTGTTGTGCTGGTGACAGTTGATAGGGCTTCCACAAGAGCAGGTCAGGGGTGGTGTAGGGATTGGTTTTGTGCTAGTGACAGTTGATAGGGCGTACAGGGGTGTGAAAGGGTGCACAGGCTTGATGAGGCTCACCCATGTGCCTGCCATGCCTCTTCCCATCAGGCGGTGAGCGCATCCTGGAGGTGTTTGAGATCAAGCTGAAGGAATCCATCCAGAAGCTGCCCTTCCAGAAGATCCTAACGCTCAAGAACGTGCAGCAAGTGGTCAACGAGGCGGATGGCTACCAGCCGCACATCATCGCCCCTGAGAATGGTTACAGGAGGTGAGCAGCGGGCAGAGGTGTAGTCCAGCAGCGGGTCCTTGGTTGACCAGTCACACAGCACTGTTCCTCAGAGCAGTGACAGTGACCATGGCCTGCTTCGTGAGGTGGGGCTGGAGGGGTGCATGTTCAGCAAGCAAGGCGGATGACTACCTCAACACTGTGCCTTCCCATTTACACATGCTCACACACTCACCCACCACATCCCACAGGCTGATTGAGACTGGCCTGGAGCTGCTGCGTGACCCTGCATTCAAGGCTATTGAGATGGTGCACCAGATCACGAAGCAGATTGTCAACGCAGCAGTCACCGACCCTAAGTGCGCTGACCTCAACCGCTTCTTCAACTTGAAAGGAGAGATTATCAACAATGCTACATTGACACTAGGTAAGCGTTTGAGTGCTGAGGGGGCGGAGTTACAGCGGCTTTCAGCAGTATAGTGCAAGAGAAAAAGAAAGAAAGAGCTACGCCCTTGGGCGTGAGTTTAGGAAAGGCGCAGTCCGCAGGAAAAGCTGCTTCTACTCCCTACCGCTGCAAGCAACCACAAGCACAGCGCAAGAGAGGTTCAGGGTTAATTGCAGGTGGCCCGCACTTCTCCTGTACACACTCTTCTGTCCCCTGCCCCCCTTGATAACACAGACAAGCTTCGCAAGGACACGGACGCCATGGTACGCACCCTCGTCGACATGGAGGCCAGCTACCTTTCAGCTTCCTTCTTCCGTGAGATCGTGGCCGCTGAGAGCTACGCGTATGACCCCACGCGCCCCAAGCCCTCGTTCGTCACGCTCTCAGGGGAGCTGCTGTTTGAGAAGAGGTGAGTGTCGGGGCACATGTACGGGATTGGTGGGACCAGTAACAGCTGGTGCCATTGTCGCTTTAACAAGCACAACTGTCATTGTTTGCTTTAGCCTCCTCCACTCTTTGTCATACATGCCCACACTTGCGCCCACACCCTTACCTCGGCGCAACCCTAGGTACGATACGTTGCCGCCCAACGACGCGCACCTGCAGCGCATTGCAGATCACGTCAGCGCCTACCTCCAGATCGTGAGGAGCCAGCTGCTGGCAACAGTACCCAAGGCGATTGTGCACTGCATGGTGAGGGGAGATGGAGGTGGAGGGGAGCTGCAGGGCGGGTTGGCTGGGTGGGTGTTTGCGAAGTCATTTGCTGGTGACAGTGCCCAGGGCGATTGTGTGTGCATGGAGACCGGGGTTTGCGGCGCATTGATGGAATTGTGTGGATGCTAGGGCATGAGGTGGCAGCTGCTGAGAACATTTGATTGTTGCTGCTGCACGCTGTCTGCCGAGGGCACGCTGGTGTTGAAGTTGTGAGTGGCTTACAAGATGGTGGGGTGGCACTTGGCACTCCTCTGACACTTCCAGTCTTGTCATTCACACCTGCAGGTGGTGCCAGCAAAGGAGTCGCTGCTGTCGGAGTTCCAGGAGGAGGTGGCGGGCAAGGACGAGCCGGCGTTGAGGCGGCTGATCAACGAGAGCGAGGAGATTGCCGCTGAGCGTGAGGGCCTGCGCAAGAAGCTGGAGCTGCTTAAGAAGGCGCAGAAGGAGATTGCTGCCTGCGGGTAGTGAGCCGAGCATGTTTGGGGGGTCAGAGCACGGTTACGAGATGGAGCGCCTATGCAACACAGCGGCAACATTGGAGCAGGTGCAGAAGATTATTGTGTGGGCTCTGAAACGTATCTGGGCTGGCCGTTCATCATCACCTCGCCATGCTCGCTATACTCACTGCATTCCTGCCACGCTGGAATCAAATCGCAGGCTGCGAGTAATATGCTTGATTATTTTGACTCGTAACACGGGCATGAACGCCTTTACAATTAAGTATGCCAGTGGCTGGCCTGGCTTGGCTGGCTGCGGTGAAAACTTTCAGTACATGTTGAGACCTGCCTATGCGCGCAATGTATTTTGGCAGGCTGTTAACAAAAGCTACCTGCGATCCCGTTGGCATGCACTGTGTTGAGGCCAAGACAGGCTCATCTCACAGACTCCAGTAGTCACTGCGCCAAGTGGCACAGTCACAGGCAACACCTATTGCTTTTTCACTCAGGCCCAGGAGAGGATGCAGCGGAAGACCCTGTCTGTGATCGATGAACTGACAACCTTGCCCAGGGATCAGGTGCTGTGCTGCACCTGCCGCCTGGTCTCCAGCACTGTCAGTGCCAGCTCCTCCACGGCCTGGTTGGTGGCGTGACTGAGCAGCGAAGGTGTGAAGGCCAGGCAGACCGCAGGCTGCATCGCACCGTACAGCTGCCCCTGCTGCGCAGCGGTCGAGGCGCAGCCCAGACTTTGGTCGGTGGCCCGCAGGTCGTGACCCTCAAGTTGAGCAAGCAGCAGCTGGCAGCAGCGGGCGTGGCCGGCAGAGAAGGGCTGGGCGGCGAGTGCCATTGCCATGGCTTTGCACAGCGGCCCGCTGCAGTGGCCTTCTGGGCGAGCTGTCAAGCACTGGAGCAGCTCCGCATCGTTGCCCTGTGCCGCCACCCGCTTCAGCGTCGAGGCGCTGCGCCAGGGGCTGAGCACAAGCCCGTGCCGGCTGCTATGCTTGCACCTGCTGCTTGAGCGCGTGCCCCTTCGCCTGCCCCCGCCTCCATCACCGTCGGTGCTGCTCGCACCAGCCGTTCCCCAGCTGCTGCAGCGAGCCGCCTGGCTGATGATGAAGTGCTGCAGCGACTCCCTGACTGGCTTCATGAGCGCCCCCCACAGCAGCGGCTGGAGCGCGACGTCCAGCGACGCAAGGGGAGAGCCCAGCGGCGGAACGCCCGCGCCAGCGGCCACCAGCAGCCTGAAGCACCGCAGATCCGACAGGTGCGTGAGCAGGTGGTCCTCGCAGTAGCTCAGCAGCGTCGCGAGTGCTGTGCCCAGCCGCAGCTTGTCAGTTATGTAAGGTAGCTGTTGCACGAGCACGTCTAGGTGCGAGGTGCCCAGTGCCAGGTCCAGCACACACTGGCCTTCTGCGTTTGTCGCCTGCAGCTGCTGCAATGGCTCGTACTGAAGCAGCTCTGCAACCACGTCTGCTTACCCCTCACACGATGCTATGATCAGGGTGGTGCAGCCGTCGCGGTCTGCACACATCACCTGCTGCCTGGGAGCATACTGCAGCAGCAGCCTGATCAGCTCAGCGCTGCCTCCTGCAGCTGCCACTTGCAGCATGGTTGTGTCTCCTTCCCCGACCCAACGCAGCTGCTGCTCAGTGCAGTGCTGCAACAGCAGCTGCGCCACTGCTACGTGCCCCTAGGCCACTGCCTTGGCCAGCGGTAGAGTTGGCAGCCCGTTGCCCGTGCTGGGAAGCAGAACCTGCTGCTCAGGCAGCACCTGGAGCAGCTCCTGAGCCACCTCTGTGGCACCCCTTGAGCTGGCCAGCGTCAACGGGCTGATGGTGGCGTGGCTAGTGTCGCACACAAGCACCTGCTGCTGAGGCACATGTGCCAGCAGCTGGTGCACGATGCTGACGTCGCCGGCATGCACCGCAAACAGCAGCGGCGTGAAGTCTGGAACGCACATCCTCGTGACCTGTTGGGCAGGCGCATGATGTAGGGGCAGCTCCATGGCTGCTTTGTGGCCCGCAGCCAATGCGAACAGCAGGGCCGGATGGTAGCCGGGTGCGTCTGTACGCAGTACTTGCGTCTCTGGGTTGTGACAGAGCAGCAGCTTGAGTATGGCAGTGTTGCCGATACTCACTGCACGGTGCAGAGCTGTGAAGCCTGCCTTGTCCACTGCCAGGACCTGCTGGCGTGGAAGGTGCTGCAGCAAGAGGCTCACCACCTGCAGGCCAACGGCAGGCCAGCAGCTGCTTGTGGCCGTTGGTAACTGCAATCATGAGGGCAGAGTAGCCTGGTGTTCAGGCGCAAACGCTAGTGCCAGCAACAACTGCGCCACCTCTGCACTGCCCTCCTGCGCTGCAGGCATGAGCGGTGTGTGCTGATCGTCATTTGTGGCTGCCAGCTGGGAGAGCGGCAAGTGGCGCAGCAGCTGTGCGACGTTGGCATGGTTGGCAGAGACAGCCAGGTGCCAAGGCGTACAGCCATGGCATGCACCAAACACCTGCTGCTCAGGTGCGTGCTGCAGCAGAAGCTCTGCGACGGCAGCGTGGCCCAGGCACGCTGCCGAGGGCTGAAATGCTTGCTGAGCGCAGAAGCCCATGGGAGCAGCGGGTCAGCACTTGCGGCACAGCGGCGTGGCGCAGCAGCAGCCGCACCACCGCCGCATGGTGGCATGCCGTCGCGACGAACAGTGCTGTCTTGCCGGTGCTTCCAGGGAAGGGGCTCAGGACCAGGCGGTCTGGCGCTGGTGACGCGTCAAGCAGCCGCGCCACCCGCAGCGCGTCGCCGCGCTCGGCCGCATCGAGCAGCGCGTGCACGTCGGCGGCCTTGACGCACACCATGCGGGTACAGGAGCCCTGCTGAGCGAGTGCGGGGCCTGGCAGCCAGGTTTGAACATTGCACACAAAACAGCTGCGCCACACCGTGCATTTGGAAACCACCATGGCACCTGCAGTCGCAAGTACATCGCCGGCTGATGCATTTGCACACATTGGACCTACAGAATTACATGTATGTCTTTGCAAAGCGCTGAGAGCATCAACGAGGGCAGCTACGTGCTGTGAATGGCACATGCACTGCAGCAACCCAAGGCGACCGGAACACAACAAGCAAATGCAGCGCACACATGTAGTCGGTCATGTCGGACTGCGACAGAGTGTCAGCAACATGCCAGCACGTGGCAGTTCTGCAGCAGATGCCAGTCAACTGGCAGGCGACAAGCAAGTGCACAAATGTTGTGATCCTGTCAGACAACGACGGTGTCAGTAACCGAAGCGCTGGTTCAGTGCCGTGCGACCGTCTCCTGTCTGGTCCTGCGGCGGCGCCCACTCATCCGCACCCACTGTCCCCTGGCCCTTGGCCCCGGTTGCTGCCCCTGCCCTTGAACCCGCTTGCCCTGCTCCCCTGCTCCCTTCCCCTTGGCCCCGCCCATCCTCTGGCCCATGGTCCATGTCATCGGCCACCCCCACGCGCCGCCTCTCCGCTGCCTCTAGCAGTGCCATGGCCTCTGCCACCTTGGCGTCAGCTGCCAGCTCAGCGGCCAAGGTGTCCACACTTCCACTGGTACGTGAGCGCTGGGCATGAAGGAAGGGAAGGGTAACAGGTGCAGGTTGGCAAGTGTGGGCAGCAGCCGTGAATAAATTGGTCTGGAATCTAGGTGACCTAGGATACGCCAGCCCACGAGCCCACGACCCACGAGCCCACGACTTAACGGAAGGTTGAACCGGATAGCCATGCAACACGTCTCATGCTCCTGCAAGCACTGCCACTCTTCCGCCTCTCACCTTGGGCCCGGGGCCAGCCGGGCCGCCGCCGCGTTGCCCCTGCGCCCCTCCTTTCTCCGCCGTCACTGCCAGCGGCTGTCCCCTCGCCGCCGCAGCAGACGAAGAAAAGTCTCGGATCAGCTGCGCCGCCGCTGCCGCCGCCTCTGCGTTGTGCGGAGCCCGCATATTGGTGGGACCCTGACCGCCCCCTACCCCCCCGTCCCCTCCACTTGCACCCCCCGCCACTGCCCCTCTAGACAAGGATGCAGGAGGGCCCTTGACCAGGGTTGAGGGTTTGCCTCGCAGCTGCAGGCAGCCCCCAGCAGGCCGCTCCGCCCCCGCCCCTGCTGCTGCCCCTGCCCCTGCCGCCGCCGCCACTGGCCCCGTGCCTGCCTCTTCCCCTTCCTCTTCAAACTCCTCCACAAACGCTGTGGCGGCTGCCGCTTCCTGGTCCGCCTTTTTCTTTGCTGCCGCAGCCGCCGCTGCCGCATGCCGCTTCCTCTCCGCCTCTGCCAGCTGCTTCGCTGCTTTCTCCTTGGCTGCAGAGGCGGCGCGGGACCCAGGCTGCAACCAGCCATCAGGGTCGGCGATCCTATAACAGGCATGGGGAGCGTGCGCAAGTGTGACAAACAAGAGTTCGAAGAGCTTGTGAATGGGCTGCAGCGAGCACGTTTGGTGAATGTGTCACACACATGGAAAAGGCAGGTAGGTTGAGCAAGGGAGAGGCAGACGAGGCACAGGCCTGTGAACCTGTGGCTTAGCCAGTCTCCATAGCGTTTCATTGTTAAAGTGTCTGAGCAGGTTGGCATGGCAAGCGCACGCCAAGCCTGAAGCTGTCCGGTTGCAAATCCCTCTCCCTTCCCCCTTGTACCCCTGCGTCACATCTTGCATCTTGCCCCGTGTCAGGCACACTCACTTGAGCAGCCTGTCGGTGCGTTGCAGCTGCGCGTCAATATCCTGCAGCTCCTTCCTCATGTCCTTCAGCCGCTTCACCTCCTGGTCCGTCTGCATCCCAGCCATGAAGGCATCCAATGCGTCCAGACTGTCACCACCACCATCACCGTCACCATCAGCACCACCACCAGCGTCAGCCTGGCTTGCACTTGGGGCAGCCGTCTCCTGCCCCTGTCCATGCTCTTCAGCCTGCTCCCCTGCCTGTCCCTGTCCCTGCCCCTGTCCATGTTCCTGCCCCTGCTCCTGGCCCTTGCTGAGTTCTTGCTTGCCCTGCTGCTCCGCTTCTTCTTTCTCTGCCCCAGCACCCTTCACATCTGCTCCCTCGCCTGAACCCCCCTCCGCTGTCACCCCCTGCCCCTCCTTGGCCATCCGTTCCCTCTCCCTTGCCTCCTCCTGCTGTATCTCCTGCACCAGCTGCTGCCGCCGGTCCCTCAGCACCTCCCTCTTGCCATACAAGCTCTGCGCACTCTCCACCGCCACCACCGCAGGGCCTCCGCCCCGGCCGCCC
>JAWZTI010001775.1:609-11451 GCA_039880955.1 Chlamydomonas urium | reverse complement strand
TGCTCTCATCCCTCTGCCCCCCCCTACACCTCCTGTAACGCACCTGAGTGGCTCCAGCTGCACGAATCCCAGTATCTGCACACACTTGAGCAGCGCGACCGCCATGCAGAACTGAAACAGCAGTAGCGTGTTGGGTGCTGGGAAGCCGAATGTGGACAGGGCGTGCTTGTTGAACAGGATGGTGCCTGGCGGTTGTGAAGGGCAGGCAGCAGTCGAGCATGTGGAGGTTCATGGTTGCTCTGGGTTACTGTGCTGT
This sequence comes from Chlamydomonas urium, assembly GCA_039880955.1. Taxonomy (NCBI): domain Eukaryota; kingdom Viridiplantae; phylum Chlorophyta; class Chlorophyceae; order Chlamydomonadales; family Chlamydomonadaceae; genus Chlamydomonas; species Chlamydomonas urium. Next base: position 11,195 of record JAWZTI010001775.1, on the reverse strand, counting down.
TACTGCTTGGCTGCTTGACTGTTTAGAGCGGACGTGTGTGCGCAAGGGAATGGGAAACGCCTTGAGCTGTCGCAGGCGCGACGGCCGCGCTGTGCTTGCGCAGTATCAGCCTGAAGCAAACACCGGACACTGGCGCTACAGCAGTACAGTACTCAACGGTGCGCTTCTGACGCTGGGCATGCAAACTCCCCGAGGGTTTGAGTTACAATGCATGATCTCTCAATGCCACAAGCTACCTACAAACAGAATTGGCATTCCCCTGCTACAGCTGTCGCTGACCCTCCTGTGGCCCTTCCTGCGACCCTCCATCACCACCCTGCCCTGTCGTGATGGCCCCTGAACCACACCACCAATTGTACCTGCGGATACTGTGCAGTACAACAGCTCAGCCATGACAGCTGATGACAGGGTGTTGCTGTTGCTGCCGCCGCCGCCACCACCGCCCCCGCCGGTCCCGTTCAGGCTGTTCTCCCTCTGTAGGCCACCACCCCTGCTGCTGCCGGATGCAGAGCCCTTGGCAGCTGGGGACAGGGCGCCTGCCAACAGTGCTTGCGAGGCACCCTTGTCAGGCGTCATGCCCACCATGCCATTGGAGCCAGTGCCTGCATGGCTGTGCCGCAGATCCGCTGCAAACTGGCCGACGGGCTGCTGAGTGCCAGCAGCGAATCGCGAGTGTGCAAAGCCGGCTTCGTCCAAGGTCAGTGGTGTGCCCCTCTCCCGCAGCTTGCCACCCGCAGCAGTGCCGAGCGGGGCCGCGTCTCCTCCCAAGCCATTGCCCTTGGTCATGCTCGCAGCTGCAATCCCTTGATGCTCTTACGAAGCCTTGCTATGCTTCGTGCTAGCTGCTGCCTCGCAGGGATGCATGTGCGATCGCTCTAAACGCAAAAACTGGGCCCTCGCTGTGATAGCTGCTGCTCACGCGCAATGGTGTATGATGGTGAACGCGTCTGCAGCTGCAGAGAGTGAGGCAGTGTTGCAATTTGCGCGTACACCCACCTGACACCCCACACCTGTCCGCACATTGGACACAGAAACTGCGCGCATTCGCACATCTGGTGCTGCAGCAGCGGCCAATTGCCCACCATGCAGATGCAGTCTGCCTCAGATCTGCTGCTGTTAAGTCTGGCGGGCCCGGGTGCAGAGCCCTCTGTGTCTAGGGCATGCAGCAGCAGCAGCAGCAGCAGCAGCAACAGCATGGGTGTGCTTGTCATCAGAGACACGCTGCAGACCTCTGCTGCCTTCATGGTGCACACGCTGCTGCGGAGGGCGCTGCAGGCGGGCGAAAAGGTGCGAGGCACAGGGGCAGCAGCCACAGCTGTTTCTCCAGCCCCCGTGTCCTATTGTCAATCTCAGCAACAGCATCGCAACATTGCCCGGGATGATGCAGGGGTATGGATGATGGGTGTACTCGCACAGGAGCAGCAAGCCGTGTGTTCCTTGGCTGGAAAAGGCTCGCCTTGTGACCTTGGTGCACCACCTACTCTGTGAAATCTACACAGGTGGTGCTGCTGGCGTTGCAACAGACGCTAGAGCAGTACAAGTACTGCCAACGAAAGATGGTGAGATGCTGTGGGCCTTCTGCCTGACACCTCAGAAGTGTTTCTTCCTTGACGTAGGCGACCAGCACACCAGCACCCACTTGCAGCAGCGCTTGACACGCACCAACAACCAGCGGCATCAGCTCCTCCTCAACCTGCCTGCAGCACCAACCTGCCCGGCCTTGCCCGCTCGTGCAGGGTTTGGGACTGCAGCCATACCTTGATTCAGGTCAGCTGACGGTACTCGGTGCAGCGGAGGCTGGCCTGCATGGAGACAGCCTTGTAACCGACGCGCTTGGTAGGTTAGGTCTGGGCAGCTGTCGGGCCGCGCTGTGTCAGCAGTATTTCGTACCGGTTCTTTCTGTCCAACGCATCAAGTGGCGGGCATTCTGTCAAGTTCCAGTTTGGTGCATACCTTGTGAAGGGGGTGGGCACCGTTCCTATGCTGGGGGCACATGGATGAGTGCAGGCGTGCTCTACCTCCTGTTTGAGCTATCATGAGCGACGCGCGCGTTGTTTCAGCCACTGGAACCCTTGTCAAAGATCACACCTCTGCATTATCTCAAGTCAATCACACCATTTGTCTGCGAAGTACTCACAAGTCACACGCCATCTCACTCCTCACGGCCGCAGGGGCGCTGCAACGTCTGTACCGCAGCATCCTGCACGAGGTGCAACAGCCCCGCCAAGCGCAGCTGGAGGCGGGCGACAGCGCGGCTGCTCAAGACATTTCGAGAACAAGCAGTGGCGCCACCACTGTCGTCGTAGACAACCTCTCGGTGAGCCAGCGTACGCGCATGTGCAGATAACAGTGGGCGAAGCACAGCGGACACACTTGTCCTCCTGTTGGCATAGCACTGTGTACTGGGCACAGTCCTTCCTGTTTGGCTGTCTTCCTTCCTGCTTTTCTTTCTGCATTGTCTTGTTGTCTCTTTGCAAGACTTCAGGACTGCTGCCCTGCTGTGTGCCAGGCGCTTGCGGCACTGGGCTGTCCCGAGAGGGAGTGGCTGCGCTTCCTGCAGCTGCTGACGGCACTGGGGCGCCACACAACGCAGGTAGGATGGCCTGGGATTGCAAGGCAACAACAAAATGTCAAGAATCCAGTGAGCAAGGGGTTGTGAGCGATAGAGGGGGATGGACCCCTGTTCAGGACAATGTCAGCACAACAGGTGCAGCTTGGAAGAGGGCAGTGCGTATATGGCTCCCTCTTGGGTAAGCGCAGTGTTGTTGCTGCAGGGTTAGTTGTGCTGTTGTTGTGGTGCCATACCATCGTGCTTCAAAGTGCTTGAGTACCCATGGACAGCCTAGGTTCAAGACATAATTCCACAGCTTCCTGCTAGCTATTCCCGCAGGGGCGACGAGCAGCATGACACCCGTGTGCTCACGCTTGCATGTGCTTGTGCAGGCGCTGTCCTGTGTGCTGGTAGCGCACAGCGACGTGCCTGAGGACGAGCACTGGCTCACATACCTGCAGCACCTGGCGGAGGTGAGATGGTTGGCAGCAGGTTGACTCTGCGCCTGTGACCCACTCTGCAAGTCTGTCAGGGTAGCGGTGCAATGTCTTTCAACCTGGCATTCTGGTGCTGTGCCAGGTTATCGGGTGCAGGTTGAGCTTCCAGCGACAGCAAGCAGCAGCAACATCAGTTGCACCAGCAATGCCTGCGTTGCAGCTTGTCATGTACCTTGCGTTACTGCTTCGGCTGCTGCACGCCCTTATCCAGTGCCGCTTCTGACTGCCCCGGGAGATCATTGCTCATGTCCCGGGGTGGTGTGTAGGTTAACCCAACCCCACCCTTTGTTCGCGCTCAGGTGGTGGTGGATGTGGAGCCCCTTGAGGCACGTATGGCTGACATTGATGGCAAGGTCACCATTACGCGGCGAGCTCTCAAGCCACTGGTAGGAGGGGGTGCACCAGGGACAGCGGGGCGGGGGCAAGCAGCAGGACAACAGCTGGTACAGCAGGACGAGGCGCTGCAGGCAGTGCGGTGTCTGTATTTCAGGGCAGGAGAGACAGGCGTCAAGTGGATTCCCCAGGTAGCGACCTCGGACCTCATGTAATACAAGCATGCATGTTGAAGCCCAGACCATGGTGCAGTCAATGCTGCAACCATGCGTCATGCTAGGCATTGGCATCAGAAAACTTTGAAGACTGATAATTGTGTGAATCGTCACAGAGACACTCCGACAACGTTTCTCATCATCGCCAAGGCGTTGCATGGGATCGCATGCATGAACAGGTGCATACAACGTTGGCAGCGAGACAGTGGCACCAGACGAGCGCGCAGCAAGCCTGCAGTGCAGACATGCATAAGCTCCGCCCCTGTGCAAGTATGCTGGCGGCGGCCCATGCCACCAAGTGGCTGGGCGGCGGCCTCACAGCCCCTTCACTACGTGCATCACAGACACAGACAATGACGATGAACACGTACGCAATGAAGAATGTTGCGCAGACGGCCGCCTTCGGGAACAGAAAGTGCGGGCAGGCCCACACTGAGTGGCTAGCAGCCGGCCTGCCATGCTGCGCCCTCCCAACCCAACAGCGGCAGGTGCGCTATGCGGCGTCTTGCACACCTGCCTGATTCGCTGTGCAACTCTCTCTTGGCAACTGCGCCGACGGCCTTCATGAATTCGCATTTGGCTCACCACCGCTCTGCGCTTGTCCTGGCACGCAGTGTGCGGTTAAACTGACACACGTCAACAATGCGTGTGATCTCCGCTTACCTGCTGGCGAGTACTTGGGCAGCAGCCGCTCTTGCATGGGGCACTGCATGGCCACTAGCCACCGTTATGAGTCGATGTGTGCGCACTGGGTTGGAAGACCACGGCAACATGCTGTGCTCTGCCCCGCTGCTCGCAGGCTGTGCTTGGGGGTAACAGCAGCCCATCTGAGGCGGACATCAAGAAGATCCTGGGGTCCGGTACGTCATGCAACAGCTGACGCACTAGCCTGGCAGCCAAAGGGCAGACAGAGGGGGTAGGACGGTGCCACTGGAGCTTGCACAGGGCAAGCTAGCTGCTCCTACTGAGTTGTATATTGGCTCATCAACGTTCTTGCACTGCCATGTCCTTGGGTTAACCCTTGCTACCCTTCCCGGGCCTGCTGCCTGGCATAGTTGGCGTCGATGCCGAGTCCGAGCGCATCCAGAAGCTGCTGTCCGAGCTGGAGGGCAAGGACCTGCAGGCCGTGATGGCCGAGGGCAAGGGTAAGCTGGCTGCCATGCCCGCTGCCGGCCCCGCCACCGCCTCTGCTGGCCCTGCAGCCGGCGGTGGCGCCCCCGCCGCCAAGAAGGAGGAGAAGAAGGAGGAGAAGCCCGAGTCGGATGAGGTGGGTGCACATGGGTGTTGTGCACAGGGCCAATTCGAAAGGGGGCGAAGGCTACGTGTGATGGGGGTTTCTTTTGAAAGATACCTGTTGCAGTCTTGGGCCTCGCTTGCTCACATGGCTGCCTTAGCTGATTGCATGTTTCGATCAAAACTGACATGCCTGGTGGGCCTGCATTGGCTGGTGTGATTCCAAATCGAACTAACTGTGGTATGCGTTGCCTGCTGTTGCCTGTGTGCAGGACATGGGCTTCTCTCTATTCGACTAAGCTTGCGGTCCACTTAGTGCATGGGCAAGGCTGAAGGCTGAGCAGTCAACAATGTGAAGTTTGCGAACCCTATCCCTGCCCTCAATCATCACGCAGCTGGCTCCTCTTGCTTCTGTGCTGCTTGACGCTGTCATGGCCCTGTAACGGAGACACCCCGAGGCCTCTGACAGTTGAACGATGTGTGATACACATAACGGATTCGGAAGTACAGCACAAATACAGCAAAGTGTTGCCAGGCATGCACAGTAAAACCCACTGGCAGCCAAAGTACAGGTGTGGTGGTTCAGGAGTTTCAGAGAGTGCATCATCAATATTGGCGGTGGTGGCGAAGAACTGAGAGGGTTTGGGACAAGAATGCGGTAAAAGCAGGTTTGGTGCCTGGTGGTGCAAAGGCGGCAAAGAATTCGCTCCTAGCGCAAAAGATGTGGAACAGCGCTGCGCCTAGGGTCATCAAAACAATTGAACCGACCGATACCTCGCCAACGCCACGCAAATCAGGGCCAACACTACATACGGAGCATGAGAAGCACTGCATTCTTTGGGTTCCTATTAGCGCCATAAGGCCCGGGGGATGACAGACAAGACCGCTGAGGTCAACCACTCTGCCCATATGCAGAACCCTCACTCTGTAATCACCCTGTGATTTGCCCTTGACTTCTTACTGTTGATCGCTCCCACTCATGACACTGAGATAAGTAGCTATTCCTTTCCCTGCCCCTCAAGCGCATCTCTTAGGGGTGCGTCCTCCTGGTCCTGCAGGTGGTTATATGCAGAGCTGAGCCCCTATGTTGTGAACATGCTGGACTGAGCTGAGCTCTGTGCCAGTGAGACTAGTTTGGACATACACCCGCACTACCCGTGCACCACGCCCAGCGTCCAGGCCAGGCAAGCGCTGAGCGTTGACGAGTGGTGGCCCCTTGTGCCCTGGTGGCGCCCGACAGACTGTGGAATGGACTACCTACCTAGCTCTCTGACGCACACTGAGGGTACACCTTTTCCTCGACGCTCAGCTGTCTGATGGGAACTGAGGGTACACTTTTTCCTGAACAGTCAGGAGGAAGAGAAGGGGCAGCGGGGGCGAATACTTGACGTAATGTCACAGGAAGGCCACAGTGCGGACAGCTGCAGCTAGTGCCAATTCATTGTTATCCCCTGAGTCTCAAGGCACTGATCAGGACAAGGGGTAGCCTGGTAGCCTATCCATTGCAGCCCTTGAGCAGCTCTGTTATAAGCCATGCATGCAAACAGTTGATGGTGTGAATATGTGCAAAGATCAAGTGGTGATGGACTCACCAGCGTGGTGAACACCAAGCGGGCCCTCTCTGCCACGACGTCCGGTGCCTCAGGCTGCTTGCCCATCGCCGCCACCTCCATGGACAGGCGGTCGATTGAGAACCTGCATGTAAGACACAGGCTGAGGCAAACATGTGTGACACTTTGGTGCGCCCTGGAGTTCATGCATGACTGCAACATTGAATTCATGAGCACCGCTCTCAGCATGCTACCTGCCGACGGCACCAAAACACCCACCAGGCCATTTCAACACTCACCAAAACATGTCAACACCCACCACGCCACCTATGCACCCACCAGGCCATCCTCTTCTCAAAGTAAGCGTTGACGATGAGCTTGACGAAGCCTTGCCACTGGTGCTGCGTGGAATCCGACACAGCCGCAACTGCAAGGTGTGTGCAGCACATGTGCAGAATATGGTAATGCCTCATGCAAAGCACAAAAGCCAAACCGCAAGTGCAGGCAAGCGTGTGCATAGAGCAGCAAGGCGTCATGCAAAGTGCCGGAGTGGAACCACGACAAAGTCCCTGTGCAAATGCTCACCTGTTGCCCAGCGATTGACAGTCTTTGGCGAGGCCATGAGAGTGAGCCACACTAGCATGATGGACACTAGACAGTCAGCGGCGTTGAAGGACTGGGCAGGGCAGGGTGTTGGAGGCAGGGTATTACAGGGCAGGGTAATAGTGGGCAGTAGAAATATAGACACCAAGCAGTCAGCGGTGTTGAAGGACCAGGCAGGGCAGGGTGTTGGGGAGCGTGGTATGAGGGGGCAGTGACCAGGGCCAGTGGTAACGGGCAGCAGCATGATGTATATCACGCTTTCAGCAGCATTGAAAAGGACTGGGCAAGGAGGATAGGGAGCATGAGGGCGTTTTGAGGTGTGTGGGGGTTTTCCGCACACACTTGGTTGCTACACTACCTGTCTGCTGTCTGCCCTACCCTGCCCCCTTCCGACACGTACCCAGCCCGCCCACCCACGCTGCTTGCGTTTTCCCCCACCCTTACCCCTACCCCTCCTCTCCCCACTCTTTTCCAAACATTCTCCCCGCTTCCCACCCTATCCACCTGTGCATGGCTGGGCTTGATGCCGCAGTCCCCTGCCTGCAGTGCATGCTGCATCTGCAGCCGCATGTGCTCCTCGCTGTAACCACACTCGTACGCCAGGATGGCGCTGTTGGTGAAGTCCTGCGTTGGGGTGGGGAAGTGTGGGACGTGTGAGGACGTGCGGTGCGAGTGGCACAGCAGTAGATAGTGTGAGCGGTTGAAGTCTGCTCTGCCAGCTAATCAAGTTGGTGAGTTCTTCATCATCAGGGCACCTTGGTTCCAGACCAAATCTGAGTAACCATGATGAGTAGTGTGGCCGATAGCAGGCGGCTCGCTCTGAGCGTCAGAGCCCTGCGCGCTGACAAGCGGCTTCCTACCACCTTCTTCTGCAGGCAACCCGTGTGAAGCTATGCGTCTTGCAACTCCCCAAAAACTGTGCACCATTTTCGTCATGTTCTCGTGCATCCTGGTGATGCCCCACTACCTCTCAAAGGCACCAGATGCTATTTGCCCTGGTATGAAGGGGCTGCCTGACCATGACATGCTCAATCCATGAGAACCACGACCACGAGATAAATGCTGGTGTGCTGACCGTGTTGGCTGTACATGAGCGTAGTAAGCGTGGCTCACCGTGACCGCTTTGGAGTATGGCCGGTTTGCCAGCGCCGGCTCCTGCACCTCAAAGTAGAACCTGGCGGTTTACAGCAGCAGAAGAAGCAGAAGAAGCAGGGGTGAAGTTGGGGGTGTCATGTGCCAATCTGGCACCATAGACGTAACTCCTCCGTCCAGCAGCAACAACAGCAGGAGCAAGCCTCGGGTTCAGGGACTAGGGTTCAGCTACCGCAACCGTTCACGCATGTCTACCAGCATGGCGGCACCACAGGCTGCGCTGTTGCTGTGCCTGCTGGTGAGCATGCTTGCCTTATGAGGTCCCTTGGCAAGGCGTCTTGTGTGATGGGCTCGCTGCTGGCAGCACCCGCCAGCAGCTGCCTCTGCAAAGACGGTGCATGCAGTGGCCGCTGCACCAACCCAACCAACAGGCAGTGCAAATGGATTGAGCAGCGGCTAAGGCGAAGTCTGTGCGTCGAGAGACAATTTGGCGCGCCAGCGGTTCCCTTGCCTGTTTTGAGGAGAGGTGTCTGCAGTCCAACCGCGTTGACGGCCTTGGTCGCATGCAATCCGCTGCGCACCGCATTTCCTGCTGCCCTCTGACCCCTGTGCCTCGCTGCGCTGTCGCTGGGCGCGCAGTGTTGTAGTCGAACAGCCCTCCTTGACCCACAGAGGACCGTGTCAGAGCAGCACGTTGAGAGCAGCGTTGCTTTAAGTGGGTTCCTTCCTTTGCAAAAGCAGCTGTGCCCATGGAACAACACGCGTTCGCACCCTAATTCGGTGTGGGGCGTCCATGAATGGTGCTGGCTGGCGTTCCACGGCGAAACATGGCACGCAGCTCACGACAAACGCCGCTACTCTTGCTCATAGCAACGTTTCTGGCCTGCCAGCTGCGTGGGCAGGCTCTCAAAATCACAGTGCCCCGGGGAGGCAACGAATGCTTCACTGAGACCGTGGATCGACATCACTTCAATGTAAGACACATGCATGGCAGCACTGCATGCATGCAACTCCAATCAGCAGGCCAGGCAGCGTCTGATCCCGCAATGCATGCGTGTCACCCGCTCCCATGCGTTCACAGATCCCCACTGGGCTGCGATTAGACGGGCGAGTGTTGGTTAGCGGTAGCAGCCACTACTACGTGCCATTTGTGACAGTCACGGTGCGTGGCTGGCATTACAGGGGCAGGACAGCGGTTTGTGTGACACTAGCCCTAGGGCAGCAAAGCGCCTGCATCCTGCCACCATGCATGTACATCAGCAGCCTACAGTGCTCACTCGCTGCATCAGGTACCCAAGAAGCGTCCCAACATGCTGCATGGTATCCTACGATTGGTAAACCGATGGTATGAGCGCCCACGCAAGCATGCACCCACCCACCCGCTCATGCATGCGTGACTCCTATCATGCAGGTGCATGGCGTGCACAAGGAGCAGCTATGGCAGCAGCACCACGTGTACAGCGAGGCCCACTTCAACGTACCCGCCGATGCACCGGGCGAGTACCGCGTCTGGTAAGCCTTTTGTCACAGGGCTGTGGCCCATAGCTTATGTGTGTACTCATTGAGTACTGCTCAACCTTGGATGTAATGTGGGTGGGTGGCAGGCCTTTGTGTGCCTGCCAATGCACCGGGCAACCACCGCGTCTGGTGAGCCCTGCAGTCAAAGGCGATGGGTGCAGTGAGCCGTGCTTGTGTTGTGCTATGTCCAGTGCTGTAAGCAGGATGGCCTTATAATTCAGACCGATTGCGTCTAGGAAGATGCGTTGCTTGTGGACAGCGGGGCGCACTACAACGTGCAAGCCAATGCCCCGGGCGAGTACCGAGTCGCGGAAGCCATGCTGTTTACAGTCACAAGGCGATGGGTGTAGCTGCGGGGTATTGAGAACCTGGCGGGCCCTAGGGATGGGCCACTTGTGGTTAAAACACTACAAGGTCCAAAAGAGGGAGGCGCAGGAGCAGGCAGAGCTTTGTGCGCCTGCTTTCTTGTACTTATTGCTCGGTACCGATTCTGGGCAGCTCCGCAGTCACAGGGCAATGGATGCAGCAGGCCTCGGCTGTGTTGTGCGTGGGTGACAAAGCTGTCAGGGCATCATGATGCATACATCAGAGGTTCAACCACAGAGGGGCTTTTAGGTACCAAGCTCGATGAGCATGTTGTACAATGCATGCTTCTTCTTGGCGCAGCCTCAGCAGCCTCTTTCGCAGTCTCAGCAACTTCTCTTGCAGGTTCACCTCATCGCCCCTTTCTCCCTCTGTGCAACTTCGGCAACCCCAGTACAGCTGCATCAACCTGCCCTCACTCTTGCTCACTGTTCACTCACAACTATCTCACCATTCTCCTGTGTCTCTGCCCCCCCTGCACAGCATCAACACCCCCTTTGACACCTGCTCCTCACCTTTTGTTCACTATCCGCTCCTGCCCATCTCACCACCCCTGCCGTGTGCAGATTCAACAACCCCTATGACAGCCGCACCCAACCTGCTCCTAACTTCTTGCTGACTGTCGGCTCCC
>JAWZTI010001773.1:0-11454 GCA_039880955.1 Chlamydomonas urium | reverse complement strand
AGAGGAGACACAGGGAGACAGAGGGAGAGAGAGGGAGAGTGTCAAACAGGGCGCACCCACCTGGCGTCTGCAACATGACGAGCGCCGTGGAGGCGAGCATCCATGCGGTGTCACCAGTGTTGATGGCAGCGGTGGCGTCATTGCCTCCATTAGGCCCCAGCACCTGCCCCTTGGGAGGGCACACCGTCATGGCGACGAAGATGCCGAAGATGCAGAGCAGCAAGAAGATGTTGAGGCCCTTCTGGACCATGGGTGATGCTTTGTCCACAAGGCCCATGGCGTCCTTGGGGTGGTGCTGGTGGTCAAAGGTGTGCAGAGGGTGGTGGTGGTTGGAGCCTGCGGCAGGAGCAGGGAGGAGAGGGGTTGGCATGATGAGTGGTCAATGAGGGCGGCGACAGCATGTTGGTTTGGCACAGTGCAGTGCTGTTGTAGTGCTGGACATTTTGTGGCGCGGTGATGGCTGACCGAGGAAGGACAGGCAGCGTGCGTTCGCGCTCGCGCGGCATGCGTGCGAGGAAGGAGGGCAGCTGCCGCGCTGCCAAACGATAGTTGCTGTGCCATGCGCTGCTGCTGCTGCAGCGGCAGGTGAGGCAAGGTGATGTAGATTTGAGGGGAAGAGCTAGGGCGCGGGGCCCGCCTATGCGCTGCATCAGCACATCAGTGGAAAGCAGGCGGTGTGCCCAACCCCCTGCTGCGGCCCTGCGCTGCTCTTTGCCGCAAAGGGCAGGCGAGACCACGTGCGCAGCGCTGGCCCACGTTTTTCGCACAGCGCTGCAGCCTGCGCCGGGACCGACCACTGCCCTGCTGCCGCTGCACACGTGCCCGACGCACTAGTGCTAAGCTGCTACTGCAAGCGGGCGTCCGCTTGCGGTGCCCACCTCTTGCTTGCAGGCCTTGGAGGAACGCAATGGACTAATGCAGCTCCAGTAGGAGGATAGATGAAGTGCCGCAAGGTACGGGCTTCACGCCACAAATTCGTGGGGCCGCCCCCGCACTTACGCACTTTTCGTTTCTACCTCACCTTCCATGCTGGCTGGCCATGGCCGATGCCTTGCCGCACTACAACCACTGCACGAACGTGTGAGCGGCGGCGACGGCCACTGGAGAGGTGCCGCACAAGGGACAATGTGGGACAATCGTCATCACAGCAGACGTTCCCAGTGCGCTTCCTCAGGAACTCAAATCCTGCAAAAGCATCTCACATCAACAATGACGAACGGCAATGGCAAGTCGGCCCCTGGCGGTGAGCGAGCGAGGGACTGCCAACATCGTGATCACGTGCACGTGCCAACGTGCCTTGGGTGATCGGTCACACGCGAGGGAGCTCGCTGCTGCAGTTGCGGCGCATGAGTGCACAGCATCACTGCAAACCACCCACCCGCAAGCCCTGCGCGCAAGATCGGTGGAACACACCACAACCCTAGTTCCCGCCCACTGCGCCCATGATGTGGCCCTTGCACAAAGCTGCGCCTCACAGCCCACGCGGTTGCAGCCCGCCACTGTCAAGCCCTGAGCCTTGTGCATCCTCCCTGCCTGTTGCTTGGATGATGCAGCAGACGTCACCACGTCATGCATGTGATGGAGCTCTCAGCCAACCACATTGCCCTCAGCCTGTGGCAATGCCTTGTACCACATGGGTGGGCCTAGGAACAAGGTCTTTCTCTGCTTTGCATTTGTTGAAGCCTGCCCACACAACATGCCCCTGCCATGAGTGGCCGGCACACTTCCCACCCCTGCCCTGGCCTACACTCACCCACACCTGCAGGCACTCCACACCCGCTTGACCCCTTGAGCGCGGCGGAGATCCGCGAAGCGGCCGCCGTGTGCCGCACCTACGCCGCCGCCAACGTCCCGGCAGACGTCAAGCTGCGCTTCAATGTCATCTCCCTGCAGGTGGGATGTGTGAGGAAGAGGAGACGTGTGGGAAGAGGTATGACCGGCTTGGTCGCTTGCACAGGCACCTACTGGAAGCCATCTCACCATTGCGCCTGTGGTAGCCTGCTGAGATGGCTTCCAGTATGCCAATGGTAGCCAGCAACCTGTGAATATCTCCTGACAGTGTTGTTGACTAGAACAGTGAGGGCCGTTCTCGCTGCTGCGCAAGGAGGTGTAGGGCAAGAGTGGAGATGCCAGTGCACAACGCCTTTGCACAGCCTTTGCAGCATCAGCAGCATCCCACTCGCCCATCCGCCTTACCTGCCCTGGACTCATCTGCATCCTGTGTGTTGCAGGAGCCCAAGAAGTGTGACCTGGTGACGTATGACCAGAAGGTGGCGGCTGGAGACGTACAGGAGGATGACATACCCTCTCGCCAAGCCTTCTGCATCCTGCAGCTGTCCAACCTGTCGGGAGTGGTGGAGGTGGTGGTTCGCCTGCAGGGGCGCGAGAAGGGGGCGAGCGCTGAGCAGGTGGTGCAGTGGGAGGAGGTGAGAACAGTCAACCGCGGCGGTTGGAGGGGCCCCGGGGGGGCAGGGGCGGGATCCCGGGATTACCTCCCTCACCATTCATTCTTTGCACCCACCCTTCCCCCAGTCCTCAGGTCAAGTATGTGTAGGCCCTGCCTGCGCCCTTCACTAGCCATCACCAGTTTCCCCCTCTCCCTCCTTCCTCAGGTCAAGGGTGTGCAGGCCCTGGCGACGCCCGACGACTGTATTGAGGCGGAGGCCATCGCCAAGGCAGACCCCGAGGTACGCCGGTTACTGCAGGAGCGGTACGGCGTAACCGACCTGAACCTGGTGTGCTGCGACCCCTGGTCGGTGCATGCGAGCCCCGTGACCTGTCGCGCCATCCAGTGCTTCATGTACCTCAAGATGAAGTGAGTACTTTCAAGTACCGCTAGCTTGGGTACTAGTGTAATTAATTTGCTGTTGACACTAGTATGGCGGCTGATGAGGCAGCCGCATCACGCGCATGATGTTCTGTTGGCAAAGCCAGAATGGAACAGGGCACTGCGCCCATAGGCGGGAGCTGAGCAAAGGTGCAGGTTGACCTGTTGGTATGACTCATCCCCTGGCACCCCTGCCTACCTGCACGCCCTAGGCCTGACGGCAACGCCTACGCCCACCCGATCGACATGACGCCCATCGTGGACCTATCGTCAGGCAAGGTCATCCGCATTGAGCTGCCGCTGGACGCCCCCGCAGAGGGGAAGCAGATTGTGAGTGTCCAGGGGCGCAACGGATTGCGTGTGTCTAGGACCCTGCCCTGAAGTGGTCTCGAGAATATGGAGAGCAAGCTACCTCAGCAGGCGGGCAGCATGGGCAAAGCCCTCGTGGCCGGATGAGAGATAGAGACATGTCCTCTAGGGGTGGCAAAACCTTCCGGAAGATATTGTGAGGGCACAGCAGCATACACATGGCAAACAACTGTAACACACACCACATGGCGAGCAGTTTCAAGTAGAGGGACTTGCAGTGTAGGTGCATGGAGACATACTGTCGCCCTAGCCTATGCATTGTGTCATCAGTCAAGAAAGCTATGCTGTGTCTGCAGCATCCGTTGCACCACCCTTTGCTGTGCACGTGTGGTCCCCGTTGCTCAGGCCTGGAACAAGGAGGAGAACGACTACCACAGCAGCCTCATCACCAAGTGGACGACTGACCCCCCCAAGACCATTAACATCACACAGCCAGAGGTGGGTGCAGTTGCCAATGCACGAGTGGCATCAAGCATGTGCTCTTGACCAGTTGCTGATTTCTTAAAGTCATACATGGAGGCGTGCAGGCCCGCCCCGCAACCATCAACACAAGAAGAGGTGCTTTCAATGCACACATGTATGCATGGCATGTGCTGCCTTGACCTTCTGCCTTCACTCTTGCCCCGGCTCACCCTTGGTTGCTGCCTGTTGACGCAGGGCCCCAGCTTCCGCGTTGACGGCAACCTCATCACCTGGCAGAAGTGGCGGTTCCGCCTGGGCTTCAACTACAGGTAGGCAAGAAAGGAGGAGATATTGCCCCAAGGGTGGTAAAGGGCGAAAATAGAGTTATCAAGACCTTCAACGTGCATTATTGAAGGGCTAGTCCGTGCAAGGGTCCCCCCACGTGTGCGTTTCACACACAAGCCCGTCCCCCTGGTGTGACAGCTGCAACATTCACGATTTCATCTTTCAGGACTTCCTTATGACGGATCACAACATTCCACGGGCCGGCAAACATCATTCTTGAAACATGCTGCTGCAAGAACTTGAAAGTATTGCACTTCACGTTGACCTCGCTCACTTGTCGTGCCATGCCTGCTGCTGCTGCTGCTACTGCTGCTGCCGTTGTCAGGGAGGGCATCGTGCTGCATGACGTGCAGTGGCAGGAGGACGACAAGCTGCGGCCGGTGCTGCACCGCTTGTCACTGGTGGAGATGGCCGTGCCCTACGCCGACCCCAGGCAAGGGACTTGGGGGACATGATCAGAGGTTGCCTGTGTTACATGCAGCCAAGAGCCACGGTTACAAAGTCCTCCCTCGCAGTACGTAGGTTGCGTCATTTTGCACAGTTCCAATTTCACTCTGACCTTCGCCTTCCGCAGGGAGCCGTTCGTGCGCAAGTGCGCGTTCGACGTGGGCGACTATGGGCTCGGCTACTGCACGTTCCCGCTGTCGCTGGGCTGCGACTGCCTCGGCCACATCAAGTGCGGCAGGGTAGCACTTGATGGCGACCGACAGTCTTGCTGCAGCTTCACCAATGCAGCAGCAGGACCTGCTCCACTGTCTGAACACCAAACTGCATGCATGCATGCAGCAATCAAATTGCTGTCACCACCAACACTCCTGCCATTCGGGTGTCTGCCATGCGTGTGCAGATACTTTGACGCCACGCTGTCCAACAGCAAGGGCGAGCCCGTCACCATCGACAAGGCCATCTGCATGCACGAGGAGGACCACGGGCTGCTGTACAAGCATGTGGACTACAGGACCGGCCACAGCGAGAGCCGCCGCATGCGCCGCCTGGTCATCAGCCACATCTCCACGGTCGTCAACTATGAGTACTGCTTCTATTGGTACCTGTACCAAGATGGCACCATCAGCCTGGACATCAAGCTCACGGGTGCGCCGGGGTGCCTACCAGCTAGGGTGGCAGCTGCCTCCAACCGTCCTTTCGCGGCAAGGCCTTTTCATGCCATGGTCATGGTGGAGTAGCCACCGCCACCACCGCGTAGAGTTGTCTTCTTCATATTGTCACAACATTGTGACACCGCTTGGTGGACCTGCACTTGACACTATCTCCTGGACCTGCACTTGACACTATCTCCTGGACCTGCACTTGACACTATCTCCTGGACCTGCACTTGACACTATCTCCTGGACCTGCACTTGACACTATCTGCCCCCGGGGCCCGCTGATGCGCTTGCACTGTCGGACCCTTGGTTGCACTCCAATCGACCCTCGATCTGACCCTCGATCTGACCTTGTTTGAACCTCGGTCTAACCCTCGATCTGACCTTGTTTGAACCTCGGTCTGACCCTCGATCTGACCTTGTTTGAACCTCGGTCTGACCCTGGTTGACTCTGATGGTGACTGCAGGCGAGCTGTCCACCAACATGCTGAGCCAGGGCGAGGCGCACCCGCAGCACGGCACGCTTGTGGGCCCGGGCGTCAATGCGCAGCACCACCAGCACATGTTCCTGGCACGCATCGACCCCGCGATTGGGGACAGACAGGGAGGCCGCGACGTCGTGGTTACGGAGGTGAGGCAGGCGGGAGGCGCCGCAGGCCAGGGCCGAAGGACGGGGGGGGGGCGTGTGTTGGCGCCCCGGGCCAAACCTGTTCATGAATGTCGGATGGTGGTGGATGCTCAGCTTGCGCAGCAGGTGCAGCGGCATCATGCTGTGTGCACTAGTGCAGAGTGGCACAGTGCAGCATACTATACAGAAGCCTAGCTGTGCGCACCAACCCAGGTCAGGGCTCTGAAACACCAAACCCCTGAACCTTCTGGAACCTGCCTGGCTGTCAGGTGGAGGCTGAGGCGATGCCCTGGGACGCGCTGAGCAATCCCTACGGCAACGGGTTCAAGGTAGGCACAGAGGGAAGGCCAAGGTGTTGTGCAGTGAGGGCGTGGGTCAAGTACAGCCGTTGAAGGTAGGCACAGAGGGAAGATGAAGGTGGTGTGCCCTGAGGGCATGGGCATGGGAAATCTCTTCAGAGTAGGCACACCACAGCGAAGCCCAAGGTATTCACTTCAGGTGTACCGCTGGAGGTTTGGGAGGTACGGCTACTTTCAAAGCACAGGGTTCAACCCTGTGGTACCTGTGGCGCACACCTCTGTTTTATGTTGCCTGAACTAGCTAGTCGTATTGGCGCTGGCACCCAGTGCATGCTGCAGCCTCACACAATGGCCTAAGCCAGCAGTTTCAGCAACGGCCGCGCTGCCTGCCCACACCTGCCCACACACTCAGGTCGTGGAAACAGCGCTGACGAGCGTGCACGGTGCGCAGCGGGTGATCGCACCTGAGAAGGGACGCCACTGGAAGCTGAAGAACCCACAGGTGCGCACCACCTGGAAGGTTGCCTCTTGCCTCTCTCCTGTCAAGGGGCTTGACGTTGTGGCCGCCTTGCTCTGTTGCGCACAGCAACCAGCATCAGCACCTGAACGGCGGCAACAATCGCCTCCCCTCAGAGTGACATGTACCACACACGCTGGTTTCGCATCCCACTCTCGCTTGTGGGACCACCGCCCACACTTTTCTCACGCCCCACACGTCTGCCACACATGTGCCCACCTTCCCCGGTCGCCAGGTGATCAACACCGTGACCAAGGCCCCCATTGCCTACAAGCTGGTGCCCATGGCGCACCCGCCCCTGCTAGCCCAGCCCGAGTCCCTGGTCGCCCACAAGGGCTTCTTTGCGACCAAGCAGCTGTGGGTGACGCCCCATGCGGACGACCAGATGTGGCCCGCTGGGGACTATGTGTTTGGGGCCAAGGACTGCACTGGGCTCAAGCTGTGGACCAAGGAGGTGCGGAGCAGGGCGGGCTGGCAGCGCTGACAGACAGCTTGTAGGTTAACGAAGGGCGATTGAGGGTGGCGAATCGCCACTGGAGACCCTTATCGGAGCGCAAGCTTTAAATGCACAAGCTGCAAGCCTTGGGCTACCGCATCAGGGCATTGCGCAGCATGTGCGCACAATTGGGCAGTCACCTGATGATGGCGGACTTGGCACGCTTGGAATACCCCTCGCCGGCGTTGGAGTGAGCAGAGCAGAGCATCACCCACCAACTTCACCTACCCATCCCTTCCCTGAGCAATACCCTCTTTACTCCCACCCTGCCCCAGGATGCCAGCCTGGAGGGGGCTGACCCGGTGGTGTGGTACAGCTTCGGCGTAACCCACGTTGTGCGCCCAGAGGACTTCCCCATCATGCCGGTGGAGGTGAGGGAGGGGGTACAGCCGAGAGGTGGTATGTCAGGGCTGGGTAAGGGGCAGAAGGGGCCACATGGGCAGCCAGCCATGGGCAACTGCGTATGCAGTGCATCAGCACATGCGTCGTCAGGCCTCCTTGCAAAGGCTGCAAAGCGCTTGCCGCTATTGTGCGTGACCATACCCCTGCACCGCTTGCATCGCTCCTGCTTGCGCAGGTGTGTGGCTTTGCGCTGAAGCCCGCTGGGTTCTTTACACGCAACCCCTGCCTGGACCTTCCCAGCGGTCGCAACACCGCCAGCAGGGAGGAGGCGCCTTGCTGCCACAACGGCATGAACGGTCACAACGGCACGAATGGCAGCAACGGCACAAACGGTGTCCATGCATGACTTGTGTGCTGCACCTGAAGCTGAGGTCAGTGCCACTGCCGCGGTTTTGTGCTGCCAAAGGCATGCCATGCGAGTGCCGTGACAGGTGCGGCGACAAGCACCATGCAAGCCATTTTGTATTTAACTCCACGTGCGCGCAGGCCGCTGCTGCCAAGGTGGTGGCAAGCTGCTGTGTGGCGCTGTTTGAACAAGCAGCGTGTGTTTTATGAGAGAGAGCTAGTAGAGTTTTGAATTTAAGCTCGCATTCAAGAGCTCACGCACGGCGCAGCAATGTAACCGGCTCTGCAGACTTGCACATTAAGGTCGAGGTGTGAGGATTGATCCTGAAGGTGTGAAGCAGCAAAATCTTGGCACTGGCAGCAAGCCGATCCATTCGCAATTGTAGCCCGCAACACAGCTTTCCCCCTGCTCTTCAATCGTCAGCCCACCCTATCAGCGATGATTGCTTCAACCCGGGGGTCCTCCCAAGCCGCCTGCATGCGCAGGCAGCACCACTCGCTGGCTCAGCGCTGTGTGCGTGCGCAAGCCACCGCCGCCGCGCAGCCACCGCCAACGCTGGCACCAGATGCGTATGTGTGCCTGGTGAGATTGCTTTGGACTGGCGACCGCATCCAGCTGCGACTGCAGCATGCGAGCCGCTTGTACCAGCAGCCGGAGGCATCAAGTTTGCGCCCTTTGGCGTGTGCCAGCGCTCAAGCTGCATGTTTGCGGCAGCGGGGGTTAGCAGCGTGCGCGTCGCTTTATTGGTGCCCTTTCCGCAGAAAGGACGTGCCGCGCTGAGGCGTTGAACCTTGCGCTCCTTGCAGGGCCTGGCGCACTGCTATGAGAAGATCGGCAACAAATTGTCGGCCCGCATGGTGATTGAGCCGCTTTCAGCATCCAGCCTCGAGTCAATCGCAGCAGGTGGGTGCCAAACGCGTTGAAGGTCACGCACAAGCGAAAAGCTGCAGATGCTAACCTTGTACATAAGAGATCTCTCACCCAATGGGCCATCTGCATGCACCTTGATGTCAACCAGGAAATGAGCGTCGTGTGGCCATATGTACCCGCATGCCTGAATGCCACTGCCAAGCGTGGCTGCAAAGCACAAGCTGTCGTCAGCACAGCACCTAGTCCCCTTCTCCCTCCCACGCCACACCTGTGCTTGCCATGCTTTCTGTGCGGCCTCTGCAGGTGCACGTACGTCCTACAAGTCAGTAATCGGGCTGCAGTACAGCGACGCCATCACCCGCAACCGCGAGGTGCTGCCAACGGACTTCCTCGAGGGCATGTTCTGTGACAACTTCACCGCACGCTGCGATGCCGCTGGCCGCACCTGGCAGCGTGCTCATGCACAGGACAACCTCATGTAGGTTGGATCGCGCGATGCACCCACCTGTGTTGGGTGCAGGGGTTGGGGGGCACACACCACATGTGGAGGGATGTTTCAGCATGGGCGCGCAGATGCCTGGCAAGCCCAAAACGCCCCCCTCACCCTCGCAGGCACGTTGCCCAGCTGCAAGGTGCTGCAGGCGCACCAATGCTTGGGTCTACTCTCAGCATCCTCTTACGACCCCTTCATACACCCCCGCCCCATTGCCCCCTTCCCTCACACTCCTCACGCCTCCTACTACCCCTGCAGGGACATCGTGCCCCTGGGAAAGGTGCGCAGCAACTGGAACTTCTCCCTGGAGGACAAGCGCGTGCTGAACTTTGTGAACGTGGTGTCAGACGAGGACAACATCCGCCAGGACCTCAGTATCGACGTGTACGGGCGCAAGAAGAAGGAGGACATCGCAGCAGGTGAGCAATGGGTGTCGAGATCGATCAGGCCTCACCAGGTGCCCATGCATTGAATCACCTGTATGATGCCAATGACCCTCCTGCCCTGACTTGGTTGCCTGTTGCTCGTGTTGCACCGACAGCTCTCAAGGCAGAGAAGGAGCTGGCTGCGGCACAAGAGGCTGAAGCAGCCAAGGAGAAGGAGGAGGACGACCTGGAGAAGCTGCTTAGTTTGTAGATGATTGATCAAAGATAAAGCAAGAGTGGATTCAGAGGCTGCTGTACATAGCTCGAGGACGAGCTGATGGTGAAGGGTCTGGGCGGCCTGGGCAGGGGTGTTCGCTTTTGGAAAGGACCTTGGGTATGACAAGGACCTGCCTTCAACGAGTCAGCTGGAAGCGTGCGGAGACGCTGTCTGGACAAGTCTGGACAAGCTGATGCGTCTGTGGTTGGCGTAGGACAAGCACCCCAGGCATGCATGGAGCATCGACGCTCAAATCTGACATGTTGCTGCAAAGCATGATACATTGAAGAGTAGCAGAGGCATACAGCAACGCATATGCCCATACAGCGTGCTGAAATTGTTTTTCACGCGCATGACCATGTACTGGCACCACACCTGATAGACAGAATATATGCAAC
This sequence comes from Chlamydomonas urium, assembly GCA_039880955.1. Taxonomy (NCBI): domain Eukaryota; kingdom Viridiplantae; phylum Chlorophyta; class Chlorophyceae; order Chlamydomonadales; family Chlamydomonadaceae; genus Chlamydomonas; species Chlamydomonas urium. The sequence goes on along the minus strand of JAWZTI010001773.1, from coordinate 1,317 downwards.
CATGCCAAGCGTGCACTGTCCAGCCTGTGTGCAGCAGTCATTGCTCTGATGCCTCTTGCCATGGTTAAATTCCTCGAAACAGTTATCCCTTTCCCTGGGGCTGTGAAGCAGTGATCGTATTATGCAGCAGGGCTGGTCAGCGAAACCACCATCGCCATCAGGTCCCTAGCACGCAGGGCCGAGCACAGGCGTGGGACAATGCCTCACAGCCACGGGCGACGGGTCTAACTCAGGCTTATGCCTCCTACACTGCCTGGTTCGTTGCGTCGGTTGCCAATCGACCTCTGATGCTTGTCCTGCGCCTGCTGTTCGCACCAGCGACCTCACCGCCAGCAGGGGCATCATGAGCTGGTTGCTGGGTTGTGGATACATTGCCACTGATAAATTGGCTGAGCGTCCGGCCAATGGTGTGCATGAGCTTTACACTTGCCATTTCTCAACAGAATAAATTGGCCAGTAGGGCGCTGCAAATGTGCAGACAGGCAAAAAAGCTGTACATCTGCATTTGCCTCACGAGCGCACTGGCGCGTTGTCAGGCTCAATGCTGAGCGTCGTCATTTTATGATGTCAGCATCAGCACCTGGGAGGATCACAGTCACAACCGTGATCAGGAGGACATCAGCGTCATATGCAAGTGCAGGCACTTATGGTGGTCGCTTTGTGATCAAGAATACGCCTGTCAGCGGTTGCTATGCGGATGGACATGCCGCCGGTCTTGATAGGTTTTATAATCCCCATGTGCCCCAAGGGCAAAGCGGGCAGGCACTGACCGCATCTATATGTTCAACACCTGCAAGGCGGCCTCAGCTATGCAGGGCTCCCACTCAGTCAACGTGACACGCAAAGCAACTTGCTTGCAACGCCTTGCATACTGCAAGCAAGTACCTTCCAGGCACAGTACCTTCACAGGTAAAGCGCCCTGCACCAGTGTGTGTCCTGGCGTGTGTCGGTGTGTGTCCCCCCCCGCCCCGGCGATGCTTGCGATACCATGCGCCTGCCAAAGGCGCACCGTCACCCATGGCTGAGCGAGACGCAGTTGCCAACCCTGAATATATCCTTCAGGCATTGAGTTACCCTCAAGGTGGCCTAGATAGGTGCCCTAGCGGTTGACCGCAGGGCGAGCTTGAGCAGGCCACGTCAGCACGCGTGCCTGGCTGCTGACTGTGCCTCTGGGCCTGAAGCGGGCGCTTTCCACCCAAGCCCCATGCTGTGGTCGGCCTTCAGCAGAGAAGCACGCACGTGCGCCTCTGATTTTTAGGCGACTGGGCCACATTGCCCAGGACTGTAAAACACACTCCTCCTCCTCCTCCTCCTCCT
>JAWZTI010001770.1:0-11469 GCA_039880955.1 Chlamydomonas urium | reverse complement strand
AGGGCCTCCATCGTGAACAAGAGACGAGTGTCTTCTGTGGCGAGAGGTCCGAGGTTCTGAGCTGACCAGCTCGCTAGCTGACTAAAGGCTGTGCAGTTCAGCTGTACTGACTGCAGACTGCCCGTGATCAGTCCCTGAAGGCTGTGCAGGTGAGCTGAATGCAGCAGCTGCTCTCTGCTGGGTACAGGCACAGGTAAGTGTGATGCACCCTGAGCCGTGTTCAGCGTGTTTCCGGACAGCCCTCCCAGTGGGAAGGCCTGACCTGGGCAATGATCTCGAGCATCGGGTCGGGATCGTAGCGGTAGTCAGGGTCCTGCGCGCTGGCTGTGGAGAAAGGGGAGGGGTCGCCCGCAGCGCACATGCAGGGCGTGGTGGAGGTATCGCATGCAACATGAGTGAGTGCGCAACTGGGCTGGTGCGTGTGAGAGGCAGCCGCAGGCGTCCCCAGGCAGGCAGGCAGGGCTAGCAGGGGTGCAGCATATCGGTCTGTCATCAGCGAGTGTTGAGCAGGGCAGACGAGCAAGGCAGAGGGTAGGAATATGTGCTTTTGATGCCATGCGTGGCCATGTGCACGCCTGCATGCACATGTGCCCATGATGGGCATGGCCACCCCATCCATGCAGCCCTCACCATGCAGCGCTGTGGGTGACGCCAGCTGCGAGCCCTGGTGACCAGGCGCATCAATGCATCGGTACCAGTTCAGCATGCCGTGCGTGCGAGGCGACACGGACGCTCATGTTGGGCCAACCCTTGTCGGGCCTGCAACGCCTCGCACCTCTACGCACCTGCAGCGTGCGGCGGACCTGCGAGACCGCTAGCGGTGACGAGCGCATGCTGGGCTGGGAGCTGCAGGCGGCAGCAGGCGCGTGCAATGGCAGGGTCGACCGGCTCGCGAGGCGACCTGCCTCGCGGCTCGCAGCGCACAGGTGAGCGGAACGCATGGCCAGGGAGTGCACAGTAGGAGCTGCAACGGCCTCGTTGGACGTCAGGCATGCATATCTTGGCTCGTGCACAGATCCAGGTGTGAGAGGGGGGTGTAGTGGGTGTGACGCAGCACGTCCCGATGGGTGCCATGATTGGTGCCATGACCAAGGCTTGAGGCTATGTATTTGGGCAGTCAGGCAGGGGCGCTTGGCTGTGCAAGGCCGTGCTTCTGCTGAGCGGGTATGCTCTGATGGCCCCTCCCTTCCACCCCTAACCTTGACGCAGCCCTCCCACTACTGACCTCACCACAGCGCTCCTCCTCCCACCCCTGACCTCGCCACAGCGCTGCCCTACCCTGATCTCACCCCACACTCCCCTGACTTTGGGCCGTGTGCAAGGTCGCGACAAAGGCAGTTGACTGTGAAATCTACACGAGCAGCTCATGCGCCATGCTGCACTCAAGCAAATGCACCCAAAGAGAGTCAACAATGATGCTGACCACGCTGTAATTCGAGCTGACCGTGTGGTGGATGACCCCGGCCGTGCTCTGGCAGCCCCTTCCCAGCTCGCCAGTCATGGCGTACCCCTGCGCAGCATGCACGCAGCGTTGGGAATGGTGAGGCCAGCCGTGTTGAAGGGCCTGGCTCATGGGTCGCAGGTTCAGCCAACGAGATGACCACGTGCACCTTGCGCAGGGGACAGTGCTTGCACCACCTTGCACTGAGTCATGAAAGCAAGGTACACAATGTGCACAGTGCGCGCAGTGCCTGGTACCATATCCAACCAGTGGCTGGCCTCACCTGGTTGGGGGGCAGCTCGTAGGTGAACAGCGCGGCGCCTGGGCAGGACACACACATGAGGTACAGGCGGCTCACGGCTTCGCAGAGTCGCAGGCACACGCGCAGGCCGTAGCGGGCCGTGTCGACTTGGAAGCCCTCAATCGGCTGCTCCCGACCGTCCTGACCAGCTGAACCACCATTACCCTTGCAGCTGCCACAGCTGCCACAATCATCTCTGCTGCAGCATGTGTGGCCTTTGCTGTGCCGCGGCCTGTGCCTGGCCCCGAGTTGGAAGCGGGCCTTCCGATCCCACTCTTTCTTGCCCGGAAACAGAGCCATGACATCCAACACCATGCTTCCCACAAGGGCGTTGAACGTCTCGGGATCCAGCCCCGGCCCGCGGTAGACCTTGCCCCACTCAGACCTGCCAGAGATGTCTGAGATGACCCCGCAGGAGCAGTAAGCTGTGCACCAGTCCTGCAGGGCCCTCCACGGCACTGCCTGGCACAGCTCATGGGCCAGGTCGCGGGTGCCGCGGCTGAAGGTGATCTCAGTCAGGCCCGGCAGGTGCCCGTTTAGGGGAGGCAGGAGTCCGTTGTGTGAGCTGCGTGGAGGGCTCCGTTTGCTTAAACACTGAACTAAGGGGTGGCACTGGTGAGACACTGCGGCTGGCCAGTGAGGGGGAACGTTGAGGAATAATGTCAAAGGGGAGGTCAAGGGGTGAGGTTGGCACAGGGAAGGGAGGCAGGCAATGCTGTGGCACTTTGTAACCATGGAACACTGCAGCCTACAAGGCCTTGCATCACGCTCACATACATGAGCGACGTGGATAGCTGCACAGTCCTCGCATACGGCCCCAGGGTGCTGCCATCAACAAAGGGCAGCACTAGATCAGCAAGTGAAAGCTTTCAAATCCAACCCTGGGAACGCCTGAGCGGTTGACCCCTGGCGGGGAGCTCCCTGAGGCAAAGGAGAACGTTCCTCTGGTATAAGCTTGGAAGCAGACCACTGTAAAATGACGCTCAATCCCTTTGCTACTCCATGACTACTCCATGCCCCTGCACCTTGACAATCTTGGCGGCGGTGACACTGTCAACCCTAGGCTGGGCTGGGCACGCTAGGACCTGCAGGGAGGCCGCTCTGGGGCTCTCCCCAGGGGATGGATGGGCTCGGCTGCGGCGTGACCTGTGGGCAGGGAACGGGGCGTGTCAGACAGTCTGCTCCAACGATGAGCTGAAAATACAGGCACAATGCAATATGTCGCACAGGACTAGGTTCTCAGCATTATCACTCATGACTGTCATGACCATCCTGCGCTGCTTTTCAAACTGTTGCAGTTGATCACACAAGTGACCTCACCTCCAACCGAGTGTGTGCAGGATTCAGTGCAAGTGTTAAAAACTCTTGGCTGCCCCGCCTCTCTGTTGCAAGCAGCCGCAGCATGGGTTGCGGCGCAGGGACCGCAGGGACAGGGGCTCCTGCGCCTACCCCTGCCCAGGCAGCAGGCATGGAAAGGAGCGTGGGTGGCGCAAGGCGGGCTGTGACAGCGGAGACAGCAGTGGGCACAAGACGCCGTGCTGCCATTCCGCTGAAAATTTTACTGCGTGCTAGAGTGGCATCTGCTGGCTGGGCTGGACTGCTGGAAGAGGCTTGGTGGGCAGGTGCACCTGCAGCTGTCCCAGCGCCCAAGTGAGAGGATGAGCTGGTCAGTGCCAGAAGCCTGCCTGAGCTATTGTTGACTGTCTGCCTGTTTCCATCACCGTTGCTGTCGCTGCTGCCACTGTTGGCGCTGCTGCAGTCCCTGATGCCAATAGTGACATGGCTGTCGCTGCCGTAGCTGGTGGTGGTGGTGGTGCTGCTGCTGCTGCTACTGCTGCCACCCGCACTGGTGGGCTGGTATGTTTGTGACGGGTGTGAGGCAGGAGAAAGGGGTGAGGAAGGGGAAGGAGGCACTTCTCTGATGGGCGAGGATGGCTGTGGCAGGCCTGAGAAGGTGGGTGAGGGCGAAGGTGGTCGCTGTCACAGCTGCCTTGGCGGCCGCTTCTGGTGGTGTCGAAATTGCTGCCGCTGCCACTGCAGCTGGTACCTCCGCCGTCATTGCTGTTGTGTCCACTGCTGCTGCTGGTGTTCCTACTGTTGCCACTCCTGATGCGGCCACTGCAGTGGTTGATGGTGTGCACGGGCAGCGCATCTTCCTGTCCACCATCACATGTGCTGCTGTTGCTGTACCCCACGTTCAGCGCCGACATGGCTGCGACCACATCGTCCACTGATGGCTTGGCGGTGTGGGTGACTGGAGGGCGTCGATTTGACTGCTGCGCCTGCATGGTGGCTGGCAAGAGGCTTGAGCCTACCTCTCCCGCCCGCCCAGGGCTTCAGATAAGAAAAGGCCGGTCAGGTAGGCGCTGCGGCGCCCTGTGCTCAGACCTGCAGTCACCCAAGGCAGCAGCGCGCGTGCAGCAGCACAGCGGGTCACCCTCGGCATGTCGCACTCCGGAGCGACTCCGCCCCGGCCCATTCGCTGTTTACTCGGTGGGTGCGAACGCAGCGCTGGTGGCGCTGAGATGATGGGTTTGTCCAACGCCATCGGATTGGTTGTGTGGCGAAGCTTGGAGTTTCGCTGCTATGGACACAGTGCTGCATTGCTGCCTGGTGCCACAGGCGCATAGCAGCCAGAGCGCACCCCTGCAGCGCAGAGCCTGCGCCATCTGAGCTCAGGAATCTACCCCTGGCCATGCTGACTGCTCAAGCGGTCTTGTCATTGCGGCAGGATCCGTTTGCAACGCACATAATGCACTCGACCATCCTCTGTGGCATTGTCCCTTGCTGTCAGGCTGTCTGCGTCAATGCCTGGCCACAGTCTCTCGCCGCAGTTCATGGACTGCTGTCATTGTGTCAGACAGCGTAAGGAGGAAGAAAGGCTGGGTAGAAACACTCCTAAGGCCACACCACCACCACACTACCACGCGCCTCCCCGCTCCCACACAAAGACATCTGTGGTGGGTTGCGCCTTGGCCCCTTCGTACGTTGCCTCGATGACTAGCATGTCCTCCTCGTCCAGCTCCCAGTCCTGAGCAGCAGCCTGGGAGGACCAGTAGGGAAGGTAAGAGTGATCAATATGTGGCAGCACCTGCACTTTTGATAAGCTGATCGCTGACCAATGAACATGCGCTCCTTGTTCAGTTTCCAAACCTACGCAGCAGTCCAAAGGTGTCACATATCCTGTCACCTCTCCACAACTTTCCCCAGACATGACACCACCCGCACCTGGCGCAGGTCCGTGACGTGCCGTGCATTGCGCGCCCCCACCACCGCCGCCTGCACCATCGGCTGCTGCAGCGCCCACTTGATCGCGACGGCGCTGATGCTGACGTTGTGCTTGCTCGCCACCCCCTTTAGTGCCTGCCGTAGGGGAACGGCGGATTGGGGAACAGGGTAGGGTGCGTTGTGGTGATGGCAGGAGCTGATCAAAGCAAGGACGACGAGAGTATGGCCCCCTCCCATTTAAACCTCATAGCATTACCGCGCCTTTCCACATCGCTGAAGCACCCCTGCCCTGCTCCCGCTGGTCTTGCCTTCCCGCCCTGCAGCGCACCTGATACCCCGCCTCTCTCCTCCGTTGACCCTCGCGTACCCTATTGCCACGCTGCTGCCACCCTGTTCCCAGTCCTGCCTCCTCACCTGCAGCGCACGTGGGGCCTTCCGACTATCCTCGCCTGCCCTTCTCCCCCCTTGATCCCAGTCCTGCCTCCTCACCTGCAGCGCACGTGGGGCCTTCCGACTATCCTCGCCTGCCCTTCTCCCCCCTTGATCCCTGTCCTGCCTCCTCACCTGCAGCGTGTCCTGCATATACGCCCAGCCGCCCATCTCCTTCAGTTGGGTGCCGTACTTGGCCTTAGACATGGTGTCCAGCTTTGCCTCACGGGCAGGCACACCCAGGTAGCGGTCCGACAGGAAACAACCCGCCTGTGGACAGGGGCAGGTGGGACAGATGGGTACAGTCATGACACTGAGAGCACGCAGCTCCTCTCTGCTCAAGTTCTGGGCCAAGGGCCCCAGCTGCGGCCTGGGCTATAAGACCAGCAGGTGTTCGGCCACAGCAAGGGGGGACTTGGATGCAGGCATGATGGTCCACATACCTCTTTTGCAAAGCCAGGCTATAACAATGCACTCGCCCCTCGCACTCATCAGCACCCCATTGAGCAGCATGCCTCTCCTCTTTCACAAGCACTTCATAGGGCAGTAACACAAAACCCCTTCCCTCACCCTCACCAACACCCCACAGGGCAGTAGCGCCATGCCCCTCCTCTCGCACACACCAACACACCATCAGCACCCCATCAGGGAATCGAGCATCAGCACGATCGCCTTTCTCTTGCACTCACCAGCACCCCATAGGGCAGCAGCGCGATGCCCTTCCTCTCGCACAGCTCCATCATGTACAGCTCTGGCCTGCGGTCAATGATGCTGTACTGCACCTGGTTGCTTGCGACCTTGACACCAGCATCCAGCACCTGCACCACAGACAGACAGGTATCTAAGCAGAAGAGCCCTGCCAACATGAAAGAGCCCTACCTTCAGTGGTGCAGGGCCCATACTGGGCCCTACACCCCTGAACCAGGGCCCATAGTGGGGCACAAGCGCCTTAGGGCCTCAATCTGGCGCTGCAACAGAGGAGCAAACACCGCACAACGCTGCAACTGAGGTGGCTGCATAGGCGTAGGGCTGTGTGACACCACCGCTGCTCTTCATTGCCTCAGCGCTGCACCCCAGCAGGGGTCTTGCGTGCTGTTACGGCGACAAACAGACCTTGCAACGCCCCGCAACCACTAGCAACCCCAAAGCGCTTACAACAGTACATGCCCCCACAGGCAAGCCCCACCTCAATCATGTGCTGCGTGTCAAAGTTGGTGAGCCCGATGTGGTTGATGAGGCCCTCTGCTTGGAGCTCTGCCAGCCACTTGGCTACGTCCAGGTAGCCCTTGACCCCAAAGTCCTCCCTGTCGAGCGTGCAGGTGTGGACAGGGTTTAGGGCTTATCGAGAGCGTCAAAACGGCAGAGTCCTGCGTTGAAGCAGCCCGTGCCTAGCCCCTTACTGCACTGCATTCGCTCGCCCATACGTGGCCTTCATCCCAATGCGCAGCCTACCCGACGCTGTTCACCCCACATGAGCGTGCTGCAAACCCACCAGTGCAGCTGGAGCAGGTCGATGTGGCTGACGCCCATGCGCCGCATGGACATGCGCACACGCTGCGCACAGGGCAACCCAGGGGCAAGGTATGTTGGGCGACTGTCGCAGCAAGCAAGCCTTGATGAGTGAATGAGACTGTGGATACGCCCAAGAGGTGTACTTCGATGAACATGCTGGTATGGCAGGAGGCTGGGACAGTTGCTTTGACAACCCTTGCTCTTGACAGATGAGGCCCTGCCATGCATCCATACAGCCACACAGCCAAACATGCACTCTACAGCTGCAGAAAGATTTTTTACCTGCCTTGTCAAAAGCCCACTCCTGTTCCCCCACACTTACGTACAACAGCATCTCCCTGCTGAGTCGTGCCATGTCCTCCTCCATGAACGTGACCTTGGTCATGATCTGCACCTGTTGACGCGCTCAAGTGGTTTTCCACAGACAACAGGCTGCAGTGAGCGAGTGTGCGCGTGCCAGGGAGGAGGGCAATGTGCAGCACAAGGACATGAGCTGCCTCTGATCACTGCTGGCAGGCAGTACCGTGGCAGGACAGGCTCAAGTGCCAAATGATTCGAGGCAGTGGTGATGAGGCCCCGCTCCCACCCGACGGCATGTGCCGCCATTCTCATACCCAGCATTCACCTGACTCCTGATCTGCGGGTTGAGGCGCAGGAACTGCCCTACGAGGGACTCTGAAGGGCCATAGATGTCTGCTGTGTCAATCGTGGTGATGCCTGAGGAAGGGGGCAGACCCAGCGAGCGTGGGGCGTCAGGGCAAAGGTAAGCAAGGCATGCAGCAGACCTTCAGGGAATCGTGAGGACAGGACTGGGACAGAGCACACCTTCATGGAAACGTGAGGACAGGACTGGGACAGAGCGGACCTTCAGGGAAACGTGAGGACAGGACTGGGACAGAGCAGAGCTTCAGGGAATCGTGAGGACAGGACTGGGACAGAGCAGACCTTCAGGGAATCGTGAGGACAGGACTGGGACAGAGCATTGAAAGTGCAGGAGCATACAGGTTGGGATGCTAAAGGATTACATAGGGGCTGCGTGGTTGATGTGGCATGGACACAGTGTTGAATCACAGGGACAGGACACCCTTAAGCGGTAAAGGCGCATGCGCACTATCAACAATACAGGATGCTTGCAACCCGATGCTGCTACAAAACTTCCTAACCTGCTTGGAAGAAGCGCTCGAAGTCTGCCACTGCCTCGGCTCCTGATGTGTGGTCTGTGCGTGGATCGCCCCTGGTGCACGGAACACACCGTACCGGCAGTTGTCAGCAGGAAGTTGTTCAGCAGGCTTGGTGCCCACTATGAGAGCACCAAACTCAGAACGGGAGCCTGGAAATGGTGACATAAGAGTCCACGGGCCGTGCTCAATCTTGCACAGCTGCCTGCTTAGAATGCTGGCTGCAGGGTTGACTTGATACCCACACCATTGGCTGGTCCAGCACCCCAGAGCCTGTCAAAGCTATGGCTGCAGGCAATAGGTGCCACGCACAGCACATCAATTTGCAGAGTGGTACTCACTTGTGTGCCCCATCAAGCTGCCAGCAGCCCTTGATTACCTGCGGCAGTTGTGCAGGTGTGGCACACACATGAACAGCATGGTTGCAACCAACTCACCAAGGGAAACTGAGGGAGCGACAATCTTTGTACCCTACCCCGCGCGCTGTCCCAGCCTATTCCGCCCCACGGATGCTTGCCTTTGACCCTGCCACACAGCCAACCCGTGCTCGACTCCCTACACCACGCCTGGCCCCCAAGCTGGTCCCCGGTTCCCCACCCTGGGCCACACACCTTGCTGACGCTGAGCCCCCCTGTCAGCTTTGCCTTGGGCACACGCGGCGCCAGGGGCCGAGGCGCACGCTTACGGGCCGCACCCGCAGGTGTGGACGCAGGTGTGGACGCGCCACTGGGCTGCCCATCCTCCAGCACCCATGACCCATCGCCAGGCCTGATGGGGTCACTGCCAGGCTCTGATGCCCACGCCTGAGGCACCCCCAAGGGTAAAGGCAGCAGCAGGGAGCCTCCCGCTGCTAGCGCCGCACGACGGTCGAGCTGTAGTGCAGCTGAAGTGTGAGGAGTTTGGGACATGCTGGGTGGTGCTGCTGGCAGCGCCCTGCTGACACCAGTGTCGCACTTGTGGGGTTCGCAAGCGTGTGGAACCTGTGCGGCAGCTGCCTGCACATGCTTCTGCCTGTGAAAAGTAGCCTGCAAGTGTAGCTGTACGGTGTCCCGTGTTGCTGCTCGTCCAGCATGCAGCATGGAAGCAGATTGGCGATGAGCCCATGCAAGAGCATAGCCCTGATGCTGCATGCAAACTGCTCTGCTTGACGCAGTGTGATGTGTTCCTTGGTTGATTGGCTCGTTGATGGCGCAATTGGACGCTGCTCGCCGCCACCTGACGGGTGCAGCCTTATGTCTGCGGCGCTAGACGTGTGTTAAGTTGAGACAGATTGCCGTTAATACAGCGTGCTGTATTACTCAGGGGCAAATTTTCATGTTGCAGTGGCAGTGTGGGTCGCGGTATGAACTCCCGTGCACCCAGGTCGCAGCTCGGTTTCAGCACGTATGCGGTATCACCGAAATGTGCTATGCTATCAACCGGACTCCGTAGCGCTACCTTTCCACTTCCACTGTTGCAATTTGTGGCCTGTGAGCAGCAAGCCAGCTGGGTTGAGCTGTAGCTGCAGCCGCGACTGGGACTTGCCTCCGATAAGAGTTGCAAACAGTGGCTTCTCCAAAGTCTGCAAGCGGTCACCAGGTCATTCCAACGCTTCGAGGGCCAGACGGGAGACGAGAAACAACATCGCTTCGCACCACAAAAGACAGCGTGCACACAACTCGCAGCAGCCGGGCTGCGGAGTGGGGGTGAGGCTGCAGCTGGGCTTGCACACATGCCCGGCAATAGCGGAACCGTCTTGTGGGAGCCCTGCAGGCGCGAGCGCATGTGCTTACGCTCGCCTTCTCATTACTTCGCTGCACGAATTTCTTGCAGCAGGCTCCTGCACGGCTGAGCCCGCCCGTAGTTGAGGGTCACCTGCAACACCAGCAACAGGAATGGTGAGCATTGCGCGGACGGGCATGCATGCATGCATGCATGCGTGTTCTGACGTGCTTAAAAACACTATTGGAAGCTCATGCCCTGGCCATTGATCACAATCATGTTCGTTACGCACATCCTCTCCCCTTGAGCACCTTCTTCAGCTGCAACACAAAGCCCCACAACAGCATTGTCACATTCTATGCGAGCCGCTGCTGACCAACCTCCTGCGCCCCCTGCCCAACCCCTTCCTGCCACTGCGCAACATCAACAGTCGCTGTCCTCAGACCCGCCTACACGGCCAGGCTTCCACAAGCCGCGGGGCGATGACATACCTCTGCCTGGGCATGGCACAATGGCGCGACCAGCCGAGAATCGCGCCCAGTTTGTACGCAGAGGACAGCCACCTCGTTCTGTGCAGCCAGGGGAGGCGCCTCAAGTCGCTCCGATGGCTTCGACTCTCGCACGCGGCGGGATGGGCGGCAGCACAGGGGGGGGTGGCGCAGGGACTGGAGCTGGGGGTATGGGGGCGACGTTGATGCGCACAGGCCCGGCGATGGGGGCTGGGACGGGCGCAACACTCACGCGGGGCGGGATGGGCGGCGCAGGCAGCGGCACGGGTGCTGGGGCGGGCGCTGGCGCACGGGAGCCTCCTATGGGCGGCGGCATCCGGGGACCCCTGCCTAACGCCACCGCTGCAATGCAGCCTCCAGGCCTGGGCCCGCTGCCCAAGATGAGGGTGCCTCGCGCCTCGGACTCTTCGTCCACACCTGCTCCCATCCACAACATGGGCGGCACGGGTATGCTGCCCATGCCCGCCAGGCCGCCGACGCCGCCTGGCGACTTCTCCCTGTCAGAAGAGCGGGGCAGCGCACCCGCAGGGGTGTCTTCCATCTACCCGCAGCAAGGGCTTGTCTTCGGCGCGAGGTGGGGCATGAGCAACGGGATGGCAGATCCTGGGGCGGGCATGTCCAGCACCATGATGCGAGGGTCGGTAGCGCTGGGCGGAGGAGCACCCTCCCCCCTCACAGCAACTGGCAGGCTTGGCGGCGGGGGCGTGGGCGGCGGCAGTGGCGCAGCCTTTGGGCCGACGGGTTCAGGCTGGTCGGGCATGCAACCAACCCTTACTCCGAGCGGGGGTAACGGGCTGATGCAGCCGCGCGTGACAGACTCGTTGGAAGCTGCGTTCGGATTCCGCGCACCACAGCCGCCATCCATGCCAAAGCAATCGGGCTCCAAGTCGGCACCGCACACATCACGCGACGCTGTTGTTGCCTCATCGGCCGGCGGGACTCTCATGCGGCGTGGTGGCGGCCTCCCCGGCACCGATCGCACCAGCGTGCCGGACACGGGCTCGGGGCTGACGATGTCCCCGCCCACCATGCGCAACGTGCGCGGCTCAGCAGCCCCTGGCATTGGCGTCAGTGCCTCAGCGCCTGAGTGGCTGTCATCTCCCGGGGGCGGCAGCAGCGGGCACGCGCTGCACGGCACGTCGCGCATGGCCCCCCCGCCACGCACCGGTG
>JAWZTI010001769.1:0-11474 GCA_039880955.1 Chlamydomonas urium | reverse complement strand
GGCGGGGAGCCCCATGAGTGCGGCGGCGACTGCGGCGGAGAAGTCCTTGCCACAAGCATCAGCATCGGCGTCAGCAAGCAAGCCGCCGCGTGGCAAGGCGGTCAGGGGCGGAAGTGTGGCAGGAGGTGTGGGGGGAAGTGTGGGGGCTCCTGCGCCTGAGGCGCCGGCGGTGTGCTTGGATGAGCTGGTGCTGGGAGTGGAGGAGGAGATGCGAGGGCTGGGACTGTGCCTGCCTGACCTGAGCCTGTTCAGGTGAGTGCATGGGCTGTCTTGGTGAGCATGGGGTGTTGGTGTTTGCTTGCTTGCCGTTCCAGGGGTGGAGGACCATGTGTGTAGGCTGGTACCTCCCTGCAGCCTGGTAAGGCAAGGCCGACAAGTGCAGGCTGCCAGCTGGGCCTGTCTGTCTGCAAATAGACAACATCAGCATAAGTAAATCCCTAATACCTTGTCCTGGTCCCCACCCCAGGCGCTGCAAGGTGTTCATACTTGACGTCACACCTCCCACACCCGACGCCGATGCCAGCCGGCCTCCCTCCGCATGCCCCTCCCCCATGCCCCGAGCCACCTCCCCGGCTGGGGGTCAGGGCGGCTGGGAGCGGGCAGGAGGCCAGCCCGCGGATGGTGTGGGAGGCGTGGGAGGTGTGGGAGGTGTGGGCTGCGGGGACGGCCAGGCGTTGTGCGGCAGGGGCGCGGCGCGCCTGCCGTACCTCGAGGGCTGCAGCGAGGCGGTACAGGCAGTACGTCACTGGGCCAAGGAGCTCACAGCGGTACAGCGCAGGGCACTGGAGCTGAAGGTGAGGGCAGCGTGAGGGCAGATGAGGTTGAGCATGAGAAGGGGAAGGAGCTGGTAGGTTGTGCGATCCACAAGATTTGTAGCTGGAGGCGCTTTGGAGGCGCTACTGCAGGCTGCCTGCCCCCTTCCCCCACAGCTTGAGGGTCCAGTGCGCCCCGGACTCTGTCCACCCCGATGTTTCCACCTGTTCCCACCTTGTCCCCACCTTGTTGACTGCAGGTGCGCGCCCACGGCGGCAAGGTGCAGCACCACCTGTCCAAGGGTGTCACGCACATCGTGGTGGTGAACGGCGGCTCCGTAACCGCCGCCTGCACTCCAGGGGCCCCTCGCCTCACAGCCCCAGGCAGCAGGGGCGGCAGGTGGGGGGGGGGCAATGGGGGCGATGGCTTTGCTGCAGCGGAAGGAGGGAGGGCCAACAGGGGCAGCAGGTCATTGGGGACGGGGTCGAGTACTCAGGGTAGCATTGGTGCCGCCACAGCTGCAGCTGCTGGGAGCATCCTGGCGAGGGTTGGGGCAGGAGGTGGCGGTGGCGGTTGGCCGGCGGTTGGGAGGGGCGCGCGAGCGCCGCCACCCGTATCTGCGTCTGACCTGCTGGCGGCGCTGCACGGGGCGGCGGTTGAGGCGGTTGCTGCTGCGGTTCGCGAGGAGGGGTCCGGCGCCAAGGCGTCGGTCGGGCTGTCCGCCGCCCGCCCCGTCGCCGAGCCGGCGGTTGGGCGGTTGGGCGATGACGCCAGGTCGGCGGTTGCAGTGAGGCGGCTTATGGCGCACCTGCGTAAGCGCCTCGCGCTCATCCCGGGGTACCCCGGCGACGCTGGCAGAGGGGACAAGCGACCCGCGGTGACAGATGCAGAGGCGGGGGCGATGGGGGCAGGCGCAGGGACACGGGAAGCAGGGGCAGCAGTGGAGCATAGTGTGGGCGAGGCTTCGGATCCAAAGCTTGCAGTAAATGCGGATTCAACTTCGAAACCTGGCGTGCCTCCCCCACGCCCCCTGCACCTGGTGAGCGCGCTGTGGATCCTGGACAGCGAGCAAACCCTGGGGAGCCCTAAACCCCGGCTCATGAACGAGGCGGATTACCCCGCCCCCGTCAGGGGCCTGCTCGCTCGCCACACTTCAGCCACCGCTGCGCCCCCACATTCTATCGCTGGGGAAGCAGCTTTTGGGCAGCTTCTGGCGGCGTCAGTGGGGGTTGAGGCTGGAGCGGCGGGGAGGGCGACGCTGGATGCTCTGCAGCTAGGCACCCAGCGGGACGATGGTTGGGAGTTAGGGCAGGGCGCAGCTGCCTCGCAGCTGCCCTTCTCCCAATGGCAGGGCCCCGGGTTAGGGTTAGGGTCCCTGGCGGTGTGGGACGGAGCGCCACCTCAGTCCCAGGCGACGCTGATGGGAGGGACGCAGGGGTTAGGGCAGGCCGCGGGGGCGCAGGGCAAGCGGTTTGGGCAGAGCGCAGTGCGGCGGCGGCAGATGCTGTTTGGATCCCAGGCCCCGCTTCGACCGCCAGTCTCAAGTCAAGCCGTTGGTTTGAGCCAATTCGGGGTTGAGGGAGGGAGGGCGAGGGAGGCGGCAGTGGGGGCAGTGGGGGCAGTTGGGCATGGCGCGGAAGGAGGCGGGGGTGGAGGCGCCAATACGCTGGACCTTGACGGTGGCCAGGGTTTAGGGCTTGGGCTTGGGAACGTGGTGGTTTCGGAGCGGACTGCCTCGCCCCCGGAGCCATGGGACTGGTCCCTGTACTGTGGCAGCGACGAGGCAACTGGGGGCGAGTCTGAGCTGGAGGAGGGGCGAGATATCAAGTCGGGTAAGTGCAGTGGGGTAGAGGGGTAGAAAGGGTTTTGACACATCGGGAGTAGAGTCATGCAACATTGGGGTGGGAATGGGATCATGACGAAGCCAACAAGTCGGGTGAGTGCCAGAGGGGGAGAAGGGGCTTTGACCTCCAGGGGTGCGGTCTGCCATCTTCCCACCCATTGCCTTGCCTCGCAGCGCTACCCAGGCCACAGCCATTTGCATTCGAGGGGGGCAACGAACTGCCCTTTCTGCCGGATGATTCCTGCTCCTCACGCTGCTACCCTCACACCCCTGCTCTGCCTCACAGCACCACCTTATGTCCACAGCTGCTTGCAACAAGGGGGGGCAGCAGTGCTCAGGCGCCATGCCGTGTGTCCTGTCTGTAGGATACTTTCTGTTACTCACCACACACCCGTCCTCTCACCCATATCTTGCCTTGCAGTGTCGCCCAAGGCTGCAGCCGCTCGCAGCAAAGGCGGCAGGAGGACGGGCACTAAGGCAGCTGCCGGGCTTGGTGCAGAGGGCGCAGAGAGTGTAGAGGAGGAAGGGACTGGTACGGGAGCAAGGGGGAAGCGCAAGAGGCAGCCGGCAGGAAAAGCGGCCGGGGTGGGAGGGGCGAGGGGCAGGAGCAGGCGCAAAGCAGCTGACGAGAAGCTGGAGCGCTGCCCTAGCCCTGTGGAGTGGGTGGGCGATGGTGAGGGTGCGGGGCAAGGTGAGGGAGGTCTGGCGGTTGATACAGGTGGCGTGGTTACGGGCGTGTGTGGTCGTGGGAGAGGACGGGGTAGGGCGACGAGGCTAGGCAGGGGGAGGGCTAGCGCTGCGTCAGCTGCTGCTGGCGGCAGGAGGAGGGTGGAGGAGGTGGAGGAAGGGGAGGGGCTGGAGGGGCAGGTGCAGACGGCAGGTTCTAGGCAGGTTCCTGGTGGCAGAGGCAGTCGGTTACGACCCAGGCGCAAAGCAACCGCCCTTGGCCGCAGGTATGTGGAGGATGCGGCGTTGGGCAGTGAGGACGAGGCCAGTGAGGAGGAGAGTGAGGAGGAGAGTGAGGTGGGGAGTGACGGGGGAAGCGTCAAGGATGATTGGGGGCAGGGAGGCAGGCCGGAGAAGAAGGTTCGCACTGGGTGCAGGGCTGGGAGTGCACACATGAAGAGGCGACGCATGGTACTTTCAGAGGACTCAGAGCACACACAGAGGCAGCAGGACGATGTGGAGATGGTCGACCTCTCGGCAATTGATGGTTTGGATGGTGTGGACAGTGTGGGAGGAGATATCACGCAGACGTCCTTGGCTGCGGCAGGGGGAGCGCAGCAGAGCAAGCAGCCGGGCAAGCGCCGCCTGCCTGCCCTGGCGTCTGCTGTCAGGCAGGGGCCCGACCAGGGTCAGGCGCAGGACCCGGGGCAAGCAGGGCGGACCCAGGCGCTGACACAGCAGCAGACAGTGGGTGTCACTGGGGTTGCCCTAGGGAGAACCTGGTCACTGGGACTGGGCGACGACGGCTGGGGCGGGCGACTGTTTGGCGACGGCACCTTGGCAGCTCAGGATGCAGTGCAGGGGGCTGTGCCCGCCTCTGCCGCTCCTGCTGAGGCTGGAGGAACGCTGGTAATGGCCACAGCAGCGCTACCGCAATCACTCGCAGGCGTGATGCCACCATCTCAGCCGCAGGTGGTCGACGACATGGGGGCAGCGTCACAGCTGTCGGGCCCGCTCACTCAGCCACACGGGGCACCTGCTGCGGCGACGGGGCGCGCAGGAGCGTCACAGGCAGCGCATGCGTCCCAGGCGGCTGTGGCGGCGCGACCGCCGGCTAACCGTGCCGTGCTGAGCATCCTGGAGCTGCTGGACGGTCCCCTTGGCCCCCTGGGCGACACAGGTGGCGGCAGTACAGCAGGCGGTACAGCGGGCAGTACAGCTGGCGCCCCCGCTGCGGCAGCACCAGCAGCAGTACCGCACGGCGCGCCGCCGGCTGCAGGGCCTGCAACAGCAGCTGCAGGAATCGCACTCGGGGCGCAGGCTGCAGCTGCCGAAGCGCCCAGGGCGGGCGTGCAGGTACAGGTACCTGTACTGGGAAGCCAGGGCGCGAGCGGCACGTTGCCAAAACAGGCAACGGAGGGGCCGGATGGGCGGCCCAAGCTGCGCAGTCTGGCTGACAGGGTGGCGGCGCTGGCCCGCCTGAACGAACCCAAGAAATAGCTTGCAGCTGGCTTTGATTCTTTGATTGGCTCTTATGCCATGTGCAGCTTTGTGTACGCTGTCTTCTTGCTCTCAAAGGCACTGGAATGCGTTCATTTCAACACCTCACTGACCTCACTGCATGTGCTGCCCAATTCTTTGGCAATGCTTGATGACAAGAGAGGTGGCATGCATGCACTACAGGTTGTGGAGCTAGGCATTGGCCAGCGTCACTTATTCACCAACAGTAAAACACAAGCACCAGCCAACCAATACAGGCACTGAGTTCAGTACAGCAACGCAAAGCATGGACATGGACGACATGCAGCGTCAACTTATGTACAGGCACAAGCAGCGGGTGTGAGCAGTTTTCAATACTGCAGTACATGTACAGCTGTACACGGACTACTCATCATGTGGCCCATCGACATCATTCTTCAGGGTGCAAGCCGAACCATAAGCACCACACAGCTAATAGGTCAACACCTGCACCGCCCAACTGATGCATGCATGGAGGCAGGCGGAGTGCATGCACACTTGGTAGTGTGGCAAGTTGCCACACAGTAATGTACAGCAGAGCACATGAATGGACACCTGTACCCGCAGCACCTGGGGTGCCCCCCAAGCGTGCACAGACATGGTGCCAACACCCCACATGCTGCATACATGACCCTGGGGCCCGCCACGGTGTTGTCCTCCGCCGCATGTCAGTTGGACATTGCTGCCCCCCCCCGCATGCCAAGTCAGGATTGCTGATGCCACAGCAGTGGCTGGGGGCTGTGCGCTCTGTGCCCTGGAACAGCCAACATGCAGGGCCTGTTTGCATGTGCCAACAACCAGAATGCAGCTCACTCAACTCCACAGCCACAGCCGCAGCTGCGGGCCACCTTCAGGCGATGCACAGGCTGCGACGCACTGCCCCCTCAAGGTACACCAACGGTCCTCAAGTTAGTGCAAGCGCTGCCTTTCCAGCCCCTTGCATGGCTCTGGCTCGTCCCCACCCCAGCCCTGGTCGCCCTGGGCCGCCAGGTGATGCACAAGCTGCATCGCGCACCCCTCCTCAGAGTATCACATCAGCCAGTACCCAAACTGATGCAAGCGCCTTCTCAGGCTTCAGCACTAGCTGCAACCATCAAGCACATCAAGCCTCCCCCACCCGCCCGTCCCCGGACTTTGTACACCCTTCTGTCAATGCCCGCAAGCACCCAAGGCGCCGTTCCAGCCCTCTAGCTGTTTCCAACTCAAGCCAAGCAAGCAATTACTATAGCAATACAGTACCAGGCCTGGTACTGGTCAAGTGACTCCTGACAATAATTGCCGCAGTCTTCGGAAGGACATCCACCTCCTCCGCTCTGGCAGATATTGCAGGCACTATGCATGCAATGGGCGCCTGGCCTCAACATATGCTGTAACAGATGCTGGGGCAGCTCAGCGTGTTTGTGTTCACATGATGCCCTGGGTGCTGCGGCGGCTGCATCTTGCACATAGCACTGCTCCCCACTCACCTCCATCCCGCACCCCGCACCCCACACTCGCCAAGCCATACAATCCTTCTTCATGCCTCTGACACCAGCCCAACTTCCAGGCACAGTGCCAGACCTGGGAAGGCCTCTAGCTTATCCCCACCAACCGTCAGTGGATGCTGTGGCTGCTGACTGCTATACCCCCGCGGGCCGTTTCCCAACTCATCTGACGCCCAACAGCTGGTTGAACTGAAGCTCTTCCTTCCTAGCCCGTCCCCACCGACCGCCTGTTGATGCTGTGGCTGCTGTACACCTCCTTCCTCAGCGCCGCCACCTCCTCCTCCTTGGCCTGCAGCTGCTCCCTCAGCCTCAGGACTACAGCGTCGCGCTGAGTCAGCTGTGAGTAGGCCCACGCCAGCTCCTGCTGCTTCTCACACAGCTCCTGCAGGCGTGGCAGGTGTCGAGGGAAAGGGGTGTGGGGGGCGCGGGGCGTGGGGTGAAGAGGGGGAACGAGGGTTGTACAGCCCTGGGACCACACATGTGGATATCACGATTGCAGCATCGCGCTGAGTCAGCTGCGAGTAGCCCCACGCCAGCTCCTGCTGCTTCTCACACAGCTCGTGCAGGAGACAGGTGGCAAAAGTGTGGGGGCCGCAGGGCGTGGGGTGAGAGGGAAATAGGGATGTGTGAATAGTGTGGAAAGGCCCAGGAGGTAGCATCCCTGGGTCTGCTCAGGAAAATCAATGGCTGCTCTTGCTGCTCCTTGCCCACCAAAGCACTTGCTATCCTTCTTCGTTCTCCTCGCATCAGCTGCAGGCCGCCCCACATCGCGGCGCTCTACAAAGTAACACGGGCCGCCTCACCTTGCGAGCATTGATGAACCTCAGCACCACGCGCCTCAGCAGCAGCACCGGCACAATGGGCAGCACCAGCAGCAGCTCCAGGAGCCCCACCACGCCACCGTGACCCATAGCCAAGCCAGCCCCAGACTCGGGGTGGCCGGGGCCCGGGGTGTGAGGGAGTGTGGGGGCGGTAGGGGTGGCACTGGCGCACGTTGCGGTCTTGCCTTCGGGGGGCGCCCGGCGATCGTCGATGGTCATCGCTGCAGCCCGCGGAGCCTCCTTGCCGCCTGCCTCCACACCTCCCACACCTTTCACACCTCCCTCACCCGGCACCCGCACGGTCGGCAGCAGCAGGTGCCCGCCCAGGCTGCGCAGGGACAGCGCCTTGACCTCCATGCCAGCCTCTGCGGCGGCTTCTGCACCCTGCTGCCGCATGGCTCCCGCTGCAGGGAACAACGGATGCCCCAGGTCTGCGGGAAGGCCCTCGCCGTGGCTGCGCAGCTTCCCGTCACCTTCCGCATTGCCCGCCATCAGGGTCTCGCGCCTTCCGGGCAGCTGCCCTGCGCCGCCCACGTCAGCCCTTCCCCCGCCGGGCAGCTTCCCAGAACCTTCCTGCCCCCTGGCGGCCGCCCCGCCCGCGTTGTTGCTGCCTGGAGCCAATGTGTTGGGGGGAGGCTGCCCTCGCTGTGGCGCGGAAGTGAGCGCCTGATCAGAACGACCATGAGACGGCTCCGCCTGCCACGCATGCACAGGCACGGGAAGCTGCCTACCGCTCTGATCACCCCCTGCCGCCACCGCCGCTGCCACTGATGGCTCCACCTGGGTGCCCTCGCTGACGCGGCGCATGGGAACGGTGTGGGACGTGTAGAAGGTGTGGGGGGTGGCGGGGCCGCGGGCCGGGGGGTGCTGGCGCTTAGGATCCGGCGTCAGGGGCGCAACTGGGCCCGTCGGTGCCGCACGTCTCGCTGCCTCCCCCGCCCCCTCAGCCCTGCCTCCCCCTAAATCTGCGGCTGTTGCCTTCCCCAAACCCTCTGAACCCGCAGCTGCCCCCTTCCTCCAATCCTTGCTACCCGCTGACTCAGCGCGTGTCAAACGCGCACTCCAAGTCCTTGCGCCCTTTGCTCCCCAGCCCCCAGCCCCTGCCGCCACTCCCCTGGCCCCTCTACCCTGCGCCCCTAGGCCTGCTGCTGCTTGCCCTGCGCCGCCAGCCATGCCAAATATCGAAGCTAGGCTCGTTCCAGGTGTCCGCTTGCCCACGCCAAGTGACGTGCCCTCAGCTACAATTGGCGCTCCAGCTTCCGCCTTTTCTGTCCCTGCTGCTGCAGCGTTGGATGCGGCTGTACCAGTCGCCGTACCGCCGGCTGCGGCGGTATTGGCTGCGGTGGCAGCCGCGGTGTCACCTGCGCTGGCGGCTTTGGCGGCAGGCGCAGCAGCGCCAGCGGAGCCCGTTGGGTCCCTCCACACGCTTGAGCCTGGCACACTTGCAGGTGGGGGTGCGGGTGCGGGTGCTGGTGCTGCCTCCCTGCGTGCAGCTTCATTGCAGCCGCCTGCCGCTGTGCCTGCCCGCCACTCTTTGGTCGCTGCAGCCGGCTGCTTTGCAGGGGGCGCAGGCCAAGGCCGCGGGGCAAGCGGTACCAGTGGCGGCACTGGTGCTTGTGCTGCCGGTGCACCACTCCGACCTGCCGCTGCCGCAACCTCATGGGGCGTGACCAGGCCAGGTGGCGCATGGCCTGCAGGGCTGGCAGGGGTTGCCTGGCCGATGATGGTTGCGACGCCCTTGCCGCTCCTGCCGCTGCCTTCGTAACCTGCGCCGCCCGTGCCGCTGAAGGCGCTGCCGCCGGACGACTGTTGGTGCTGCGGCGGCAGGGCGGGCAGCGCAGAGGCGGCACTGTCGAGGACACCCACGTCGCTGCCGGCAGTGGTGGCGTTGCTGGCCATGCGCTGCTGCTGCAGCTGTTGCTCACAGGGCAAGACGACTGCACTGGCGCCACCCACAACCGACCCGCTGATGCCAGCCGTGCTACCCTCGCCAGCAGGCTCGCTCGCTGCTGCTGCCTGGCCCATGGCAGGTTGCATGGGCTGCTGCATGGCAGTCGCAAGGTCTTCGAGAGCGGCTGTCGGTGCGGGCGCTGGTGCCTCGCTGTGCGGCTCGGCAACGATGCGTTGGATCGTTTGGCCGGTGACTGCATCACGCCGCGAGGGCATGGTGCTGCTGTCGGTTCCCTTGAGCCGCTGCATGGCGCGCGCGACGCTCCTGCGCAGCCGTGACCCGACGCTGCTCTTCATGGGCTTCGCCGTCGGCCCAGGCGCCTCGCCATTGGCGCCCCGCTGACGCCCAGGTGAGCCGTGACCGCCGCCAAAGCACCCAGAACGGCTGCGCGCCGGCGAGCTGCGCTGCTCGACCTGCTGCGGCTGCGCCGTTGTGGTGATGCCGTCCCTGCCGCCCATGGCCGCCAAAGATCGCAGGATGAGCTCCCAGCGCGAGGGGTGCCGCCGGGACGGCTGCCGCGAGAGCGTGCGCTGCTGGTCCTGCTCCGGCTGCTGCTGCTGCGGCTCGGGCTGCTGCTGCTGCGACCGCCCAGATGCGGTTCGAGCTGGCCGTCCAGAGTTGGCCCTCCCAGACGAAGACCGCCTTTGCGAATGGCGCAGCTCCTCGTTGAACACCACGATCGCGGGTGGAGGCAGCGGCGGAACGCCAGACATGAGCCTGCGGAACTGGGGTTCTTTTTGTCCCTGCGGCTTTTGTGAGGTGATTGTGTGGCTTGGCCCATGGGTGTTGGCCAACACCAGACGAGCACTGGAGATGTTGCCTTCGTTCTCAGGCGTCATGAATCCCAACGTGCCTGCTCAGTGTCGCGCCCAAACTCACGCAATGCTGACCAGCAACCTGCAGCTGGTCTAGCTCTAGCTGGTCTAGGCCCACGCTGCTCTCGGATGGATGCCACCACAAGGATCCTGATGGTCAATGCGTCATGTGCTTTGCTTTGGTCGCTTGCACCAGCAACATGGTGCCACGTGCACGTGGCTTGCACACGCAGAACTATGTTCGAGCCGCATCCACCTGTCAAGCCCAGTGGGCGGCAGCTGGCAGCTGAAGCCTAGCAATGGGGTACAAGGGGACCTCACCCACCGACCGCAACCCACAGGCACTTGCAAAGATCTACCACTTACTTCCTTAACGCACGTGTACGGGCACACTTCTTTCTTTCTTTCTGTCTTGCAAAGATCGCATGCGCTTGCCCCTTCCATTGCAGGCACAGCTTCAGCAAAGCAACAGACACAATCAGACACAATAGCAAAGCAGCGCAGCGCACGCCACGCTCGCACGAGCAGCGCTGGCGGCGTCAACTAAACTGAGCTAACCCTACAAGGGTTGCCCTAGGCCATGCCTTTGAAGGCCTCTTGAAAGCACTGGCCAGCGCCCTGCAGAGCAGCACGCTTTGCCCTCTCGAAACAGTGTGTATCAACGTCCGACACGAGTGTAAAACAGTGGGCACCTGCCCGCTTGCAAGCGCCCAACGAGGTCTCGCCCGCACCCTGCAGCCCAGTGCCAAAGGCGCCCTGTGCCAAAGTTGTACCTAGGCAACCTGGCCTGTACGCCCACATCAGGCCGAATGTGCAAGTGCTTTACATGCAAGACGCACTGGCAGTTGAGGAGGTGGGCGTGGTAAAAAACCATTGGTCTTTTATACATGATTTTGCTCCAGCTGTACAGATATCAGTGCAGTATGTGCCGTCAATGTACAAGGCTCTATTCAGAAATTGCTTCAGTTGCATCCATCAGACCTCGCCCCTCCCACTGCGCATGCCCCAACCGCATAGCGATTCCTTATGCTCAACAGCACCACAGCCTGAGCGCGTGCACCTCCGCGCCTGCAGCCTGACCAGTCATCGGGCCCCCCCCTTGGCCCATCGCGCCACTAGGAGGGTTGCCTAAGCTCATGAACATGGCTATGGAGGTGGTCGCGCCTCGTGTGCACCCCCTTTGCTTTCACCAAATTCACCAATTCACCAAACCAAGCCGTACTGCTACAGCTGCAGCTGGCTAGGAGCGCTCCCTCTGCCTCCGCAACGGCCTGTGTTTACTTTTCTTCAGCCGCCTGCCCGGCCATGGCCCTGGCCAGCTAGGCCAGCGGCGCGCACTACACGCACACAGTGTACCACAGCGATTGCTACCCAACACTGCTGGGCCATCGCTGGGCCTGCATCGCTGGGCCTGCATCGCTGGGCCTGCATCGCTGGGCCGTGACCCCGCATGGGAGACGTGGCCCTGGGGCCGGCTGCCCCCCTCGCGGGCACTATGCCGCGCACGCTGGCTGCAGCTGCGGCGCAGTATCAGACTGCGGCAAGACCTGGGCTGGAGAGCGCGAAATGGAAAACGGTGGGGCAACTGGGCATGGGCACAGACCCGCCAGCACACCGCAACCA
>JAWZTI010001766.1:0-11480 GCA_039880955.1 Chlamydomonas urium | reverse complement strand
CCGCCATACTTGTGCCGCCATACTTGTGCCGCCATACTTCTGCCGCCATACTTCTGCCGCAATACTTCTGGTGCCACCTTGATCGTCCCTTCCTCTACAAGTATGACCGCGAGCGCTGTTTGACTGCCCTGCTGCTAACACACCGCTGCTGCTGCTGCTGCTGTCACGTCGCTTTCATCTGTCCCTTACCCCATATAATTGCTGCATTGCCGCCCTGCACCACTGCTGCTGTCACGCCCCCTGGATCATCCCTTCTCCTGCCACAGGTATGACCGCTGCCTTGCTGCCCTTGCTTCTACCGCACCATTGCTGCTGCCGTCACACCACTTTGACTTGTCACGCCTTTACCGGCATGACCATGGTCCTGCCTTGCTGCCCTGCTGCTGCCTTTTGGCTCCCCCGCAGGTGGCGTGTGGCGACTATGTGCAGCTGAGCCTGCGCCTGCGTCAGCACCTAGTTTTCCTTGACCCACCGTGGGGCGGGCCCCAGTACAACAGACGGGGACCTGGGGACATCCCACCCGATGCCGACCATGAGGGGGGGCCAGGAGCAGGGGACGCGGAACCCTTTGCGCCCCTTGAGGGAGGTGGGCTAGCAGCCAGTGCTGATGGGCAGGGCAGCGTCAGGGGAGCAGGCATGGATGGCGCCTGTGCTGCTGCCGCTGGTGGTGTTGCCAGTGCTACGCAGAGGCAGGAGTCACGCGCCGTTGATGCCCCAGCTGCCCTGACAGCAGCAGCGGCGACGGCAGGGGCCGGCCGTGGTAGCAGCGCAACTGGCGGTTTGGATCAGAGCCTGGTGCTGGGTACCACGCCGATCGTTGACCTGTGTGCAGACTTGTTGCTGGCAGCAGCAGCGGCACAGGGTGAGGATGAGGGCGAGGCGGGAGGAGCAGGTGCGGGAGCTGCAGCAGCAGGGGGGCCGGCACTCACGGCGGCAGGAGGGCAGGCGCCAACGCGAGCACATGACGTGGCAAATGGGAATGGAGTAGAGAGCCAGGGACAGACTGTGGCGAAGGGGGACGGGGCAGAGGGGCGAGGACAGAAGGCGACGATCGGTATTGGAGCTGAGACCCAGGGACAGGGGGTGAAGGGTATTGCCGAGGTTACTCGCCTGGTGGTGCTGCGGCTGCCGAGCAAGGTCGACTGCGTGGAGGTGTGCCACACAGTCAGGGCGCGGCTGTTGCAACGGCTGCAGCAGCAACACCAGCAACACCAGCAGGGGGCTGCACTGCCTGGTACTAAAGCACCCGTGCAGCCAGGGCTTTCCTTGTGTGCTGTGCATGCGCAGTTTGGCCGCTCGTCGCTGCTCCTGATTGGCGTGCCTCGCTTGCCTGCAGTCACACCCGGCGGCTGCACAGCTGTGACAATGCAGCGCCCACTGCCAGGGCTAGGGGAGAGTGCAGGGCCAGGGGAACCGGGGCCAAGGAGGGGAACAGCGCCTACACTAGACTCGGGGCTCAAGGGGAGCACAGCGACCATCATCAGAGCCCCAGCGCTGAAGAGGGTCACAGCGCCTGTTGAGGATGCAGGGCTGAGGGCGGTGCTCAAGGCCTGGGCAGCTGCAAACCCTGGCGTGCCTTACAGGATCTTGAAGCTTTGACCTGGCTCACACAACCATGTCATCGAAACACGCTTGCCCTGGTGCCGGCACCTGCCCCTGATCGACAGCTTCTTTCTGCACAGGTTCTGTTTTCCCTGTTTGTTTGTTTGGATGGGCGGATCCTGCTGTAGTGTTCTCCTTCCAGGCAATGGCTCACTTGTGGATACTCGGGCAGTCCGTATTGGCTTACACCCGCCTAAACCCGCAACGGGCCATGTTCCTGGCCTCTTCCGTCCGTTGGGCCCAAACCACACCCTCCCCCTTCAGTAGGCCACTCCCCCTTCCAGTAAGCTGGGTTCTGGGCAGGGGCTGCTGAAAATTACCAAGTCCTGCCTGGAGGTGAACAGTTAAAAATCAGATGCTGCGTGCATTATGAATCATAACTCATGATCCTGCATGCGAGGGGTTGCATTTGCGCCCTCACGCCGTCAAGGAAGATTTTGAGTTCCATTCAGCTGCATCGGCAATCGGTGAATGCTGGCCAGGGCGGGTCTGCATGTGCTTGGCTGTTATTGTTAGGCATGGTTACAGACAGCCTCCATCATTTGCAAGGATACCAGCCAGCCAACAGCTACCTGCTTGCCTACATCTGCTCACATCCAACTTCACAGGGCAGCCCTGCTTTGCAACAGTTTTGTACAACATCAAAATGTGAAAGGGAATACAATAATGGCATCTACACACTCGTGTGAACTGCAAAAATAGACCTGCACATCCCTCACTGAGGGTGCGCTTCAAGGTGCTGGGCAGGCAGTTGGCCAGTTGGTCATCCACGAGGTCATGGATCAATTACCTGACGCCACTGGCGTCACGCCAGACGTCCAAAAGCACACAGGCGTCTCAACCAAGCAGATGTTCCTTCCTAACATGCAGGCTTTACTGAGCTTCCTGCTCCCATCCCTTGGCTGCCCTGGTAGCAGCAATGCAGGGGCGGCGGCATCCAGTCCGCCAAACAGCCGCAATATGTAACTGTGCACTATGCACTGCAACGCCACAAGTAACTGCAGGTGGTGTGTGCTGCGTCGACCGTCCGCTGCCCATAGGGTACTGGTGAGCGTAAGCGCATGCCCCGGCTGCTTCGCCCGACTGCTTGCCCGACCCCAAGGAAACAGCTGATCTGAGCTCCAAGGTCGCTTCAGAAATGATACACCAGGAGGACTGCCTGATGGTCTTGAGTCTGTTCATGAGACAATTGGAGGGGCAGCTTGCTGCTTGCCGTATGGGGACCAGACTCCAGGCTTGCACTCGCTCACAAGGGAAGAGTATTTGCTGCCCTTGCATGCAAGCATGCTGGAAATGCTGCCTGGTGTCAGTGCAGCACCCTGCCAAGCTGCACCTGCTGCCTCCCTGCCTGCAGAGGTGGCAGAGGCCGACTCCGAGTCAGATCATGATCACAGGCACTTGCTGGGCAGCAGCGCCACCAGGTCCCCCTCGTGGGCGGCGATGATGTGTGTGCGTGGAGACTGCAGCTGCCACTCCTCAGGCGCCTCACTGATGCGAGACAGCGGCCTGCGCCATGCAGGTACCAGATGGGGAGTCCAGTTGCTCAGGTCGGTGTCGGAGCCGCTGCCGCTGGAGCCGAGCAGCGCGCGACGGCCCACGCCATGCCCTGCCCATGCGCCGTGAGGCAGGCAGGAGCGCATGGCAGCCAGCAGCCAGGTAGCAGCTCGCCGTGGGGCGCGCAGTAGACAGCCACATTGAGGATAGGCCTTTAGCCCTGGCATGATGCGCGGCGTGGCTGCTGCTCGAGTAGAGGCTATGCACGCTTGCTGGGTAGCGGCGGAATGGCTTTTGCACCGCTACCGCTGGGATTGATGGAGGTAGGGGAACGTGGCGCTACCAGGGCTGCAGCGTGCTGCTACCGCTGCCGGCCTGTCTGGCGCAGTGGTGTGTGCAGCTGGCAGGCGTGTGCGCACGCAGCGGCGGGAGAGGGGCCTGGTGTCACGCAGCACAGAAAGAACCCTGAGGGGCGCGAGTAGGGTCTTCGCGCCCGCCAAGCCCGACAGCTGCCAGGCATCGGCCCCATCTTTTCGTTCGACAGCAGCAGGCCGGCAGCTCCCTGCATGGGCCTGTGCGGTCTGCGCTCTGCATCTTCACCGATCGACTGCAAGCAACTGGCGGGCTGCGCAACATCTCTGTTCTTATGTAGGCAGCCTCAGCCGCTGGCATTTCAGAGCATTGCATAACTGGGCCCCACTGTGCTGCTCATTGCCATGTCCAACCATGTGACCATGTAAACATGGTCACATGGCTGGACTCTTGCACTGCACAACATGCATCTATCACACAGAAGGAAAAGCAGCAGCAATTTACACGGGCAAAGCGTGTGAAGCATCATTCAGGGCAGCCAAGAGCTCCCCTCCGAACCCCAACACGCGCCTTGTTCGCGCGCGCAGCGCTATAAGAACAAACATATGAATGGGTGCAAATGCAGAATGAAGGTGCCCGCATGGAGACAGGTCACGTTGCGCCAAGTCACAAAAACAGTCAGCAAGGTCTTTTTTAAGGTACAGGCATCACAGGCGCACGCCACCGCATGTGAGGTGCAAGTGGAATGGGAGGGGCAGCAGTTTACGCCTCCTCCTCCTCACCCTCGAACTCGCCCTCCTCCTCAGCGGAGGCGTCCTGGTACTGCTGGTACTCAGACACCAGGTCGTTCATGTTGGACTCCGCCTCAGTGAACTCCATCTCGTCCATGCCCTCACCGGTGTACCAGTGGAGGAAAGCCTTGCGGCGGAACATGGCAGTGAACTGCTCAGACACACGCTTAAACATCTCCTGGATTGCGGTGGAGTTGCCGATGAAGGTGGCAGACATCTTCAGGCCCTTGGGAGGGATGTCGCAAACGGAGGACTTGACGTTGTTGGGGATCCACTCCACAAAGTAGGAGCTGTTCTTGTTCTGCACGTTGAGCATCTGCTCATCGACCTCCTTGGTGGACATGCGGCCACGGAACATGGCGGAGGCAGTCAGGTAGCGTCCATGGCGGGGGTCAGCAGCGCACATCATGTTCTTGGCGTCCCACATCTGCTGGGTCAGCTCAGGAACGGTCAGGGCGCGGTACTGCTGGGAGCCACGGCTGGTCAGCGGGGTGAAGCCGACCATGAAGAAGTGCAGACGGGGGAAGGGGATCAGGTTGACCGCCAGCTTGCGCAGGTCAGCGTTCAGCTGGCCAGGGAAGCGCAGGCAGCAGGTGATGCCGGACATGACGGCAGAGATCAGGTGGTTCAGGTCACCAAAGGTGGGTGTGGTCAGCTTCAGGGTGCGGAAGCAGATGTCGTACAGGGCCTCATTGTCAAGGATCATGCACTCGTCGGCATTCTCAACCAGCTGGTGCACGGACAGGGTGGCGTTGTAGGGCTCAACGACGGTGTCGGACACCTTGGGCGATGGCACGACAGAGAAGGTGAGCATCATGCGGTCGGGGTACTCCTCACGGATCTTGGAGATCAGCAGGGTGCCCATGCCGGAGCCGGTGCCGCCACCCAGGGAGTGGCAGACCTGGAAGCCCTGCAGACAGTCACAGGACTCGGCCTCCTTGCGCACAACGTCCAGCACGGAGTCAATCAACTCGGCACCCTCGGTGTAGTGGCCCTTGGCCCAGTTGTTGCCGGCACCAGTCTGGCCAAAGACGAAGTTGTCAGGGCGGAAGATCTGGCCGTAGGGGCCGGAGCGGACAGAGTCCATGGTTCCGGGCTCCAGGTCCATCAGGATGGCGCGGGGCACATAGCGGCCTGCAAGGAATAAGCAGCATTGGCAGGTGGCAAAACCAGTGGGTCAGACATCCGGACCAGGTTTGTGAGTGGGGCCGCGGGGTCTCGGCGTTCGGCATAACCGCCAGCTGCCCACTGCGCGCTACCGTGTGCGCCACAGCTGTCGTGCAGTCGATGCTTGCAAGCGCTGAGCTAAAGTTGAAACGACGAGGTTCCCTGCAGAACGGCAACCCAGGTCGCACACCTCCAGTGGCCTCGTTGAAGTAGACATTGATGCGCTCCAGCTGCAGGTCGGAGTCGCCGTGGTAGGTGCCAGTGGGGTCAACACCGTGCTCGTCGGAGACGACCTCCCTGTGCAGGACAAGGGCAGGTAGTCGAAGGGAGGCGGGTCAGTCAAACCTTGGAACAGACCATGCAAAATGCCTGGGCGGACAGCCAGCCGGTTTCCAAATGGCTGCAATGCGCATGCTGCACTGCGCTAGGCCGTGGCAACGCAGAGCTGCTGGGCTGGGCCGCAAGATGTGGGGGGGCAGCACAAACGCTGAAGCGCTGGGCGCGCGTTCCGCTGCATAGCTGTGTTCCTCATGGAAAGGCTGCTGTGCTGAGTGCGCTGGCATGCCAAAGGCAACGCTGTTGAGTGCGCTGGGACACCCACCAGAACTTGGCACCGATCTGGTTGCCGCACTGGCCTCCCTGGATGTGGACAATCTCACTGCGCAGCGACAAAAGCGGCATGCGGACCATGTCAGCATGCCAGCAGCTGGGGCGGGCAGCCTGGGCGAAGGGGCAGTCTGGCCATGGGCTGCGCGGCGCAGGCAGAGCGGCGTGCGCACGTACCGCATGGTTGAGACGGCTGCTGGAGCTGAGTGTTGGAGGAGGAAGAATAGAAGACAATCTAAGGGAATTCTGGGCGGCCTGTCTGGCAGGCGGTTTTTGACCTTCCGCGGTGTGGGGTGTGTGTACTGGGGACGCGCCGAGCGACCTTCGAGCGCGTGCTGATGTGGGCTGCAGTGCTGCCTTGCGCCGCGCAGCCTTGCGCCTGCACATGGCTCGCATCCGCAGCTGTCAAGGCATTGACACTCGCTGTTGCAGAACGGGGTTGTAGCACGCCGCTGTGGCAGGTGCCTCTTGGGGTTCAAATTGAACGTTCAGGCTGCGCCAGCCACGATGGTGCTACATGTTGCTGATGTCAAGCTGGTGGGCCACCTTGGTGCAGGAACTGTGAGGCCTGCAGGTCTGCAGAGTAGGTGATGATTCATGATTTATTCATGGAAGCTGTCCTTGTCACTGGCCCTAGTCCTAGCGCGCCTGTCCTTCAAGTGCAGCGTGCCCCGTGGGCAGATTGAGAATGGCAGCGGCGTGAAGATGAATGCGCGAGCAGCTGCAGGCAAACCTGTGCGGGTATCAAGCTGTCAGGCCCACCCACGTTCAGCCGCTGTCAGCCCCTGCTTATGGCACAGTGACAGAGGCGGTAGCCCTTGCTATATTCATGGGGCTACACCCAGGCAGCTGCAGTATGATTGCTGCCAGATGATTGAGGAGTCCTGTGAGGACGCTGAGCCACGCTCCATTGGTTGAAGTGAGGGTCTCTTGTGCCATTTCTGGCGCACCGTACACTGTAAAGAGTTCCATCCATCCATCTGTGGCCCACTGCCTTGTGCACACTCTGTGCACACTCTGCTGCTGACGCATGAGAAGAGCATGAAGCGTGAAAGCGTTCATAAGACGTTGAACCTGATGGGGATGAAAGAAATAGCTACCCCACTGAGTCCTTTGAGATAGGAGCAAACGCCTGTGAGCGGAGAGGGGCGACCACAGGCAATCAGAAATGAGTCAGGCAACGCAAGACGCAAACGCTGCCTGGCCGGCTGTGGAAGCTTGCACGCGTGCTACAACGCTTGCACGCAATCCTGTGCCCTATCATCAGCGTCAAGAATGGTAGGCGTTGCGTTTGGGTGGACAAAGTGATCGCAGGCCGAGACGCGGCACATGATGATTTTTCCCTCGTATCCAGGTAGCCATCAATGTCTGTGACGGCCTTGAGGCACCCTCCTGGTGAAGATGTGCTCTGAACCGACCTCCTGCAGGTGTGCTTGGCTGCCATCCCTTCCTCAGGGCTTGGCCCATGCTCGGTGTGAGACGCTGAAGGGCAGAACGGCGTGCATCGACCAATGCAGCCGTGTCACTGCCAAACGTCATGGCCTCACAGCTGCAGTGTCTTGACAGGGTGCCTTGAACGGGTGACAGACGCAGCGGCTAGCAGCAGCTTCAGTCAGAGTGTTAGTACAACAAGGGTCCCTGCTTTGCAGCAACATGCTGGAAGGTATGGCTACCATGCCTGCCCTGCACCAAGCAGATGCTGGAAATGGCGGCAAGTCTTGATGACCGACGTCAAGCTGCTGAGGTCAGGGGCTGACAGGATGCTCATGGTGTACCAAGTGCAGGGTAGCAGTGATGCAGCTGTCAAGTTCTGCACATGGCACTGTTTCTTGACGCACCCCACAGGGTGTTGCCCGTGTGGATGTGGCAAGAGGTGACAGGGCCTTGTTGGGGGCGCACAGGCCCCCGCAAGACCCTTCGGCGGGGGCATAGGGCTCAGCGCCGGGAGGACCGCTGAACAGCAGCAGCAGAAAGGCCAGCTTGTGATGGTCAGGACCATGATTTCTGAGCAGTAGGTTCTCCGAGAATCGGGAACATGGGACTGTCTGCCCCAAGGAGGCACACCTCGAGGCCTGCGGTCTGAACACAGTTGAGGTCAAGGATGTGTATGCCAAGTGGTCACGCACTGGGCGCCAATGTCCAAGGCACTGGGGAAGCAGAAGCGACGTCAAGGCAGAGTCGGCATTTTGTGGCCGCTTGCACCCCAGCTGCAAAGCCGTCAGTGAGGACGTCGAATCGGTAGTTCAGGTCTGATCAGAGGAAAAATTACTGTTGGCGTGGTTGCTCAGCAGGAGTCAGCAGCGGGCCAGGTAGCAGCACGGCTTTTTTTGCCACATTGTTTGTTTTCTTCTCTTCCAAACAGTTTCTGAGAATTTGTGGGGCCGGGAGTTGCTGCTGATGCACAGCTTGCATTCCGTCGCTTGCGCCATGCAGCTCAACCAGCGTTCAGCAACAGCAAGCGCAGGTGCGCGTGAGCAGGCTTTGCCAATCGGAATACATGCGTGCGTTTCACCACCGCATCTTTCTTTTGTGGGCAGGGCGCGCCTCGCAGCGGGCGTCGCCGCTGCTGCGCGGCCCACGTGCACCAGCAGCAAGCGGCGACAAGGGTGAGTGCGCACCAGCGCCACAGTAGGTGGGCACGCTGGATTCTGCCTGAGGGCCAGGGGGACTGCTGCATGCATGGGAAGCTCATACATGCAGAGATTGCGACGCCTTTCTCATGCCCAGCCACACCTTTTGGTCAGCCCAAGTGCTGGCTATGGCCAGGTCACATCTCCTGTGTTGGTAATGGAGCAATCAGAGCGACTGCACGTGCAAGGCGGCCAGCCCATGTTCCTTTGCTTCAACTACAAGCCACGCTGTGGCTTGCGTCAGGCACAGCCATGAGGCAGTGGCTTGTCACCACGCCTCCTCTTGCCAATTGTTGCCACCCCAGAAAACTGCCATACGTCAACACAAGCAGCCCATGAAAACTTGCGCTGGGCTCTGAGAAAAATGTTCCCTGCTTTCCTTTCCCTGTGTAGGTGATGGCCCCTCGCCTTCTGGCTCCTCAGGCAGGCAACCCTGGGACGTGGGGCGCTTTGCCCGTACCCTGACCTTCTTCAATCCGCCCCCCAGCCTGAGGCAGCTGCTGCAGACCGCGCTGGTGGACACGCCTGCACGCGTGATTCGCCGCATGCAGGGCATGCCGGAGCCACAGGTGGGAGGCAGGAGGGGCTGTGAGGCGGTATTGAGGTGTGGGTGATTAGGTGTCACACTGATGACTGGTCATGCTCATGGTTGATAGTTATAAGCAATCATGGCTCATCGCCAAGAGCAATGGCTTGAAAGGCTTCATGCTGTCAGCTGTTGTGACCTATTGTCGCTGCCCGCTTTCTTTAAGCAGGCACAGGCCGGCGTAGTGCCGGTGGCCCTGGGCTTCGCCGACGCCAGCCCTGCCGCCACGCTGGCCCCCGAGGCTGTGCCTGACGTCAAGGTGGACGGCATCATCATGGTCACAGGTGTGAAGGAAAAAGCATGGGCGCATATGCGGAGCTGGCGCCAGGCTGTTCTTACTTGAACCCCGCTGTTGCAAACCCAGTCCTCCTGGCCTGCATCTCAATGTGACCAATCCTGGTCCTCCTGCACGCCACCCACTTGCCTTAACACCCTGCTGCCTTGGCCACTGCAGGCGCCACTGGCGGCGTGGGCAGGCGTGTGGTGCAGCGGCTGCTGGCGGCGGGACAGCATGTGCGGGTGCTGGTGCGGGACGTGGCGAAGGCACAGAGCATGCTTGTGAGTAGTGGAGAGGATGGGGAAGGAGACTGGGAGGGTTCAAGCAAGCCAGGGGTGCTGGGTGCAGAGAAGGGATGTTGGTGGCGGCGGGACAGCATGTGGGGGTGCTGGTGCGGGATGTGGCCAAGGCCCAGAGCATGCTGGTGAGTGGTGCAGAGGATGTAGGAGATGCAGAGGCGTAGGGGAGGGGAGTGGTGGTGAGAGGGTGGGGAGAAGGCTTTCAAGGTTCAAGCAAGCCAGGGGCCCTGGGTGCAGGGGAGGGCCGTTGCTTGCGGCAGGGCAGCATGTGCGGCCGCTGGCTGAAAACCTGATGAAAGGTACAGAGCATGCTGGTGAGCGGTGAAGAGGATGGGGAGAAGGCTGTCAAGGTTCAAGCAAGCCAGGGTCGCTGGGGGACAGTGGAGGGGCAGCATGTGCGGCCGCTGGCTGAAAGCATGGCAGAAGGCGCAGAGTATGCTGGTGAGTGGGGGAGCCGAATAAAGACTTTTGGGTTCGGCGTTTTTGCATTTGGCAGCAGTAGCCTGAAAGACGATCGCCGCTGAAGTCCCCTCCGACTCTTTCCCCTTTCCCTGTTGCTTGCAGTCCACCCTCTCCCGCGCTCCGGGCGCCAAGCTGGAGCTGTGCCCTGCAGACCTGACCCAGCAGTCCACACTTCAAGCTTCATACTTCCAGGGTGTGAGGGCGCTGGTGGTGTGCAGCGCCGTCAAGGTGCAGCCCAAGGAGGGGGACACGCCCGACAGGCAGAAGTACCTGCAGGTGTGAACGGAAGTGTGGTGGGGGGATGTGAGGTTTCCAATGGTCAAGGTGCAGCGCAAGGAAGGAGTACCACGGCACCAAAGCACTCCAACGACCCACTTCCAGCCTTCCTGCCGTACTCCTGCCAACATTTCCAAGTAGTTCCTCGCATGCCACCTTCCTGCCACCTTCTTGTGGCCGGGCGCATTTCTCAAAGCACAACATTTCTGCACAATCAATGATTAGCTTTCCACCTCTGCTCACCTTCTGTCTCCAGGGCATCAAGTTCTATGACCCCACCATCGCTGATGATTCGCCTGAGGCTGTGGAGCTGAAGGGCATGCGCTACCTCTTGGCTGCAGCTGCCCCCCACTTGGGCCTTGAAGAGGGCCTCACCATCTTGAACGTAGGGAAAGTGGAGGTGTGGGTTGAGGGGGAGAGGGAGGTATGGGTTGAGGGGGAAAGGGGGAGAGGGAGGGGGCGCAGGCTTGCATGCAAGGAAAAGCGTTAGGACATTCGTGCAAGGAAGGGTTTTGGGGCATGCGCTACCTCTAAGCTGCAGCTGCCCCTCACCTGGGACTTCAGGAGGGGCTTACCATCTTGAATGTAAGGAGGATGGCTGTGCGGGGCAGGCAAGCTTAGGTTGAGGGTGGTTTGAGGGGGGCGGGAGCGCCATCTTGAATGTGATAAGGGTGGCGTCGTGAACCGGGTATGTGCAAGTAGAGAAGGAAGTGAAGGGCCAGGGGGCCGGAGGATGTCGGGGAGAGGTGACATATTCTGCAGGCCTGTCGCTCGTTCCGGTGCCCTAACTTCATGCATACCACCCTGATGACTGCCCCTCCCTTCCCCTTTATTACCCATCCTTATGTTGCCGCAGAGTGATGGTTCCGGCCTGCAAGTGTGGGGTGCGCTGGACGACGTCGTGATGGGAGGTGTGAGCCTTTCCGGAATCAAAAGTGTGGCCGGTCAGGGGGAGGAGCCAGGGCAGGCGGCCATGGT